>CAUYON010149727.1:0-13471 GCA_963573935.1 Arctocebus calabarensis
ATATAGTGATCAAGAAAATGCCATGAAGGCTATCTGTAACAGTACGATCAAAACATTTCTGAATGTATATGAATCGTGCCCTATGATTGCACCAATGTACAGAATTATGATTCAATAAAATTATAAAAAAAAAAAAAAGGAAAAACAAGCAAAGCAACAAAAAGCAAAAGACTCTGCCCAAGACTGACCTTAAAGACTCCAGCAAACAATTCGGATGTTTTAAGGCTTCACATGCTATTTTTACATCTTCATCTTTTAGGTGGGTGCTTCCCAAGTCGAGGTGCCTTATGTTGCGGTTGGTGATGACAGTCATCCAGATATGTTGGAGACCAGACATAATCTGTGCATTTTTCAACCTGTGGAAAATGAAAAAGCTGAAAACACTTAGACACTGGTGACAGTTCTATGCATGTCCCGCTTTTCCTTCTCACTCTTGTTCCATTCTACCTTTCAACTTTCTAATTCTTTGTATTTCATTTTATTTACTCTTGAGACAGTCTCATTCTGTGCCCTGGGAAGAGTGCTGTGGCATCAGTCCCACTCACTACAGCCTCAAACTCTTGGGCTCAAGCAATCATCCTGCCTCAGCCTCCTGAGTAGCTGTGGCTACAAGTGCTCACCATGATGCCCAGCTAGTTTTTCTCTTTTTAGTAGAGATGGGGCCTTTAGTAATCCTTTCACAGGGTCTTTTAGTCACTTTCCATCCTGGCTTTTGGGACCTTTATTCCTGCATCTTTCATAGAATATGATTGTGGGGCTACAGGAGGCTCTTCTCCCAATAGATGGGGAAAGGCTGTGGGACAGGAGGTTGATGGGAGGGGATTTTCTCATAGTGGGGCTAGGCAGCCTTACGTTAGATTCTGTATTTTACAGGTTGGATGTTTCAGCTTGGCGCAGAGTGCCTTCATGGCCCATTCATTCAGGATGCTGCTTCCCAGGTCAAGGTGTTGCAGATTTGGGTGAGTGCAGAGCACAGAGCAAAAATTTTTCCACTGTTCATTAATGAAGACCTTATTCTGCATCCTAAACCATGGAGAGAAACATGTGCTTTCATGAAATGGATTTAACATGAACAATGGCTGTGACAGTGTCAGGACAGGAACTGGCCTGAGGAGACAGAGATGGCTTCACAGTGTCTGAGGCCAACTGGGCAGATACAACCACATGCTTTGTGTGGCTAGCTCTATGTCCGTGTGCCTCCTGGATATTTTGATACAATGATTAGGAGCTACAAGCTCTTGAATCAGTTTTTGCTTAAATTCTAGCTCTCCCTCAAATGTAAAAGAGTGTAACCAGCATGGAAAGCAGTATTCCTCAAGCAAAGGTTCCTTGAACATTTTAAAAGAATAGGACCCAGTGATCCCCCTTCTGGAAACCGAAACCCTAAAGAACTGAAATCAGACTCCTAAAGAGATTTGCTCTCCCATATTCATTGCAGTAATACTCACAATAGCTCAGATGTGGAAACGATTTAATGTCCAGTAGTAAACGAATGGAAGACGAAAATGTGGTATACGCAATGGAATATTATTCATCCTCAAAGAAGGATGAATTATCAAATCCTGCTATTTGATAATATGGATGAGTCAGGAGGATACTATGCTAAATGAAATAAGTCATAGAAGGGCAGATACTACATACTTGTTTGTATGAAATATGTGAAATAGTCAAATTCATAGACACAAAGTAGAATGGTGGCGTCCAAGGGCTTGGGGGGAGGGGAAGGAAATAGTTACTGTTCAGAGGTGTGAAGTTTCAGTTATGCAAGGTGAAAAAGTCCCAGAGACCGAAAGTTGAGGCAGACTGTGTCATACTCCGTTATTTCACATCCAAGAAACACAGTTGACAATTTACTAGTAGAGAGCTGGCAATGTCCACTTTTTTTTGAGACTAGGATTTTGCGATATAGCCCAGGCTGGGCTCCAGCAATCCTGTTTTAGTCTCCTGAATAGCTGGGTCTATGGGTGCCTGCCACTACTTGGGATTCACTCATGTTCTTGACTGGTGCACTATGGTGGGCAATGAAACAACAGACGTTTGGACAGTATAGAAAAGTATATCTTGTAGATCTGCACTCTTGCACACAGTATGTACCAGCTACATGTGCAAATATCAATACATTGAAATGGCATAAAATATTTAAACCTTCACTTCCTGTCTTGCCACAGATGCTCAACAGGCATGGGATGGGTGGCTATGCTATCAGACAAGGAATTAGGGAACATTTTCCTCATTGCAGGGAAAGTTGACCAATGCTGCCCTGGAGATTGATCACACTGATAGGAGCTTTTGTCAAGCTACCATTAGGGCCTGTCATTTCAACCAGCTGGATCCCACCTGGGTGACTATGTGGTGACTAAATGTCAGGGCCCCTGGCACTTCTGGAAGTCATGTCAAATTCCAATGATAAGAACAGAGGGGCTCAGTAGATGGCATAGGATAAAATCACAAGAGGCACTCACCAGTGGGGAATCCCAGGCCACACCGTCTGTTCCCTGGAGAATATCTCTTTGACATCAACCCGGATTTTCTGTAAATGCTGACAGCGCTGGAGACAAAAGGAAGATACTATCAAGTCCATTTTCTGGTTAATTGGAAGCCACACTTCTCGGAAGCCGTTCAATGCCAAGCAAACAAACTCTTCGTCTTGAGTCTCAAACAGACAATGGAAAGAGTCCAGGGTATCCACCGGGGCAGTGGGGCCGGGCTGCTGACCCAACAGTGAGACCCAGTGCAGGAGTTTCTGTCTCACTGCCATGGGGATGGGGCAGGCGAGGAGCCGCTCCAAGGACTGAAGCACATCCCTGCTCATGAGGCCAAACAAGAAACGCTTCATCCAAAGCAAGTGAGTGTTGAAGCCTGTTTGTTTCAGCTCCATCAAATTCTTTATCTTCTCAATGAACAGAGGGCAGATACCCTCTCGGTTCAGTCCCTCCAGGACATAGTACAAGGCAGCACAAAAGTGCTGGAGGCTGAGGTGGGAGAAAGTGTAACTCTCCTCACAGTGGCTGTCTCGGGGGAGGATGTCCATGTGAAATAGGGCACAGAGCTCATCCTCCCTGAGTCCATGTACCATGAGGTCGTCACTGTCAAACACAGACTTCATGTCCCACACACCCTCCACAGCCATTCGGCACAAGCCCTTCAGGACAGCTCTCTCTTCCTGACTGAGACAGGGCTTGGACATCTCTTGTGGTGTGAGCTGATGGAACACGAAAGTGGCATACAAGCTGGTGAGAGTCTGGCACACAGGGGCACTGCTTCCTCCTACTGCCTTCCGCAGCTCCAGAGCTTTACGGATTAGTGAGCACACGGTGACAACCTGGCACTGGTCCAACAGCTCACAGTTATCCATCAGACATAAGGCTTGCATCTTTTGATGCTCATCAGGAATGTTTTCAAGGAGTAATTGAAGCCTTTTTTCCACTGAGATCCCTCCGACCAACAGGTAACGGGGAGACACGACCACTGACTTAAGCTTGTCTAAGCCCACATCCCGGACGGTAATTATCAGGGAGGACCCAGGGAGCAGGACTTTCCGCAGCAGACTGCGTATCAGGATGAACATGGGCTGCCTCGTGCCCCAGTCTTCACAGAGCCGTGGGTCACCATTTTTGAGGGCAGAGTCCATGTCATCAAAACTATCGAGCACAAACAAGAGTCTTTCTGGTCGGGACAGGATTTCCAACACTGGAGCCTGGGCCTCTGGCCACTCCCTGGAAATTAACTCTGCAAAGCTGCTCTCCCTCCTCCATTCTATCTCTCTAGCATGGAGAAGGAAGACATAGGAGAATGTGTCCTGGTAGAGGTCACCTCTCGCCCAGCTTAGCATCATCCTTCTGACCAAAGTTGATTTGCCAATTCCCGATTTCCCATGTAGAACCACAGTGAGAGGCTGGAAGCCCCCCTTATCTGGATTAAAAGCACTAGCCAATATTTGCACTTCTGGCCACTCAGAAGTAGATGTTTCGGAACCGTGATACATGCTCATCTTCGTGGAGAATTTGGTCATCACATGGCGCTTGTAGGCCCATTTGTCATCTGCATAGTCTGAAGTCAGATGAGACAGGGTAGAAGAAAAAAGAATGACTTGAAGTCTGACTTTCAGTTAAAAAATATGATGAATAATGATCAGAGAAATGCAAATCAAAACTACTTTGAGATATCATCTAACCCCAGTAAGATTAGCCCACATAACAAAATCGCAAAAACAAAAAAATCTTAAACTAGTTTGCCCTCCGAGGGCATTGATCCCTCCCAGAGAACGCAAGAGCTCTCCGTGGTGCTGAAAAGCTGATGTCATGGCACAGCCGTAAGTTGTTAACACATGATTCTCCTGCCAGCAGGACCCTACCTCACTGGTGGCTGAGTCACAGCTTGTGTCACCCTTCCTGTTGTCAGTCTTCAGGTGCTGGTCAAGCACCAGTGGTCAGTGGCTTTTCTATCCCACCTTTGGGCAGGTGCTCTGCAGACCTCTTTCCCCTCCCCGGGAGAGCAGTGGCCCTGAGGTCACTGGGAGCCTCTGTGCCACGTCCTCTTCAGATAAGCCCTCCAGACTTCCATTTCCAGGACATGCTAAATCAGGTGAAATCATACCTGTGGAAATCTTTGTGTAAGTGATATTTTTAAAGAGGACGTTCAATAATTGCTAAGACTCTTTCCTGGTAAGGTCAGAACTATTTAGTTCCTTGGGAAATTCCAAGCTGTGGCAAATTCTTCAAGATCTCCTAACAACCCCCTTAGAGCAGGGCTGGAGGAGTCCTCCTTCCACCTGCTGCACCTTAGACTCCCCGCATTTCCCGGGAGGCCTCCTCTCCGGAGCAGACGCAGGTCTGGGAGTCAGCCCTAGCGGGAGGACAGATGCTCCATCACCATGCAGGAGGCCCTTTGCAGGTTAGGATCAGTGGGTTTGGCATATCTCTTTTCTTAGCCCAGATTTTGCTGCCAGAGAAGGAGAGGTTTCAAGAGGAAAGAGAACCATGGAGTGGGCAGTCGGACACCTGAGAAAAGCAAGTCAGAGTGGTCCTGGCTCACATTGCCCTGCCTGTGTTGTTCAGAGGCAGGTGCTGGTCAGCCTGCTTGACCCCAGACTGGTTGCAACGCTCAGAAAACATGTGTGCAGTTAATACCAGCATGTGGCACAGGAGAAAAGAAGGACTTCAGAGACAGAAAGACATTTAGGACGCTGGTTCTCATCAGTGCTTCTCTGGAGCCGTCATAGGATCTTAGGTTAAGTACATATTATCTTTGAAGTTCACTTTCCTCATTTGCAGAATGGATAGCATAACATTTTATTTTAAGCATTCAGATAACACAAGTTCCCTTCTCTGAGATTAGTGGGTATGATTAGTGAACAGTGTCACAGACGGCAGAGGCCAGTACCTGCCCTGCTGGGAGGATGACAGGGCTGCCGAGGGACCCAGATCCGGGCTTGGGGGCAGGTGGGGATGTCATCCCTGCAGCTAAGACTTCATAGCTTTTTTATGAAGTAGATCCTAGGAGGACACTGGATGGAGCCTCGTGGACTGAGCTGACAGGCAGCCTGACTAGTCTCTGCTGTTGACATCTATGCCCAGCTCAGTTTCTGGGAGGAGCTAAGGCTTTACCCTGCTCAGATGTGTCCTGAGGCTGTCTGGATGTCCTAGAAGCCCTGCATCGGCCACAGAGAATACCTCCTTCTTCATGCTACCCATGGACTAAGTGTTTGGAAAAAAACTGTTCACACTGAAATCCCAGCTGCTTGCATATGGTGCCCATGTGCCTCTGGAGTGCCCAAGTCCATTTCACAGAAGAACAGGGCCACCCTGTGTGTGAGGCTGAGTTCTGATGTGATCTGCACAGGGGGATGGTGCCCAGAACCAGGTGGACAGCTGTGGGGGCTGCTTTTTATGACCTTCTTTCTAAATCTCAGCCCAGCCATCACATGCATGAAAGCAATTATCAGCCTTAATCAGAGGGAGAGGAAAGCTAAACACTCTCCCCCTGTCCATTTTCTCATGCTGGGATGTCTGATTCCAATAAGGAAGAAGACTCAGATTTTGACTTTACTGAAGGCTACTGGATGCCAAGTACTTTTATAATTTTTTATACTTATAAAAGGCATATAGTCTTTTTTCTTTTCCAAGAAAACTTGGAAGGCACAAAAAATGTAGATGAGATAAAATGTAGCCATAATTCCTCTAATCAGAGACAATCACTGCTACCATCTTGGTTAATTGCCTCCAGACTTTATTTCACAGCAAAATCAGGATCATAAAGCACATACAGTTTGCATATAGCTTTTCTCCTTAACATTATGTTGGGAATTTCTAAAACATTTAAAAGCTCTCTAGCATGCTACACTATAATTATACTGTGATTTATTTAACTATTCTGCTTTAATTGGACATTTGAAGATCAAGGCTTATCAATTTTTTAAAGGAAAAAAATGGGCTTCACTACTTACCCCGAAGCCATTTGCAGAAAATAAAAAAAAAAGTATAATAATTGGAGCTCATGTATCTCCACCATATCAAAGCACCTTGTACCCCATGTTGAAGTGACGCCAAAAATCCATCAATTGTCGAAAAATAAGACAATGTGTCAAATAAAGAATTTAAGAGTGTTTAAAAGTTAACATCTTTTTCATGTTAGAACTCCTGAAAAATTCCCATCCAGAAAGCACGTTGCATAACAAAGAAACAGAAATGATGACAGAGAGAAGGTGGGTCCCATCCACTGCCTCCAGGGGGATCGTAATTTTCTCAGTGGCTGCTGGTCAGGCAGCAGGTGCCTACAACCTGCCCATGGGGGATGGGGTGGTCAGGAGAAGGTGAAGCAATTTAGTAAATCATTTTGTTCATTCCAACTCCTTGGTGATTCTCAACCCTGGTTGCACAGCAGCGGTACCTGCCGAGCTGCTGATAGAGGGACTCTGGCCCCACCCCAAACCAAAGGGGCCACAGCCTCTGGGGGTGAGGCCTGAGCACTTGCCCCTAAAACTCCCCCAGATTTAGCAAATGAAAACATAGAAGGTCCAGTCATATTCACATTTCAGAAGCTATTTGTATTTCATGGGTATATTTATACTAAAAAGCTTTCATGGTTTCTCTGAAATTCAGATTAACCCCAGAGTCCTGTGTGCCATGTGGCAGCTCCACCAAGGGACTGCTCAGGCGGGACTTTGGAGCCCGTCAGAGACACAGAATGAGTTTGGTTTCTACGCTGTCGCTCTGACCTCTGGGACTCTTACAAAACATAGCTACAGGCAGTGGAAACTTCAGCTGAGAAAGACTGTTATTCTGAGCTTTGTAGAGTGCCCTTCACTCTGTCTTTAAGGTAGTATTTTCTGTGTAACCTGATGGGCTTATCTTTAAGGGATCTTTGGTTATAAAACCTTATTAAACAGCTGGATGTGTCTGGAGGGTCAGGGACTGCCCCTACCATGGTTTGGTTGTGTATTTGTTTATTTGGGGAGTTGCAGTTTCCCTTTTGTTATTAAACCCTCACCCACTGACACTCTCCCATGTCAGGTCTCTTGGATCAGCAGTTTTTTAACACTTTCCTTATTGCCAGTGAAGAGTTGCAGTCTCTTCCAGGAAAAGCCAGCATTCAATTTTTTTCTGAGTGTTTTTCATAATGAAGTTAGTCAGCAGTATATTTGTGTTTGGTGAAGCTCAAGGTATATGTGATGGGTAATACAGAAAGTCTGATAATTCTGTAAATCTTTATGTCAAGCAATGACTTACTTTCTCCCCCATGATACGAACACAAATATGGCAAAGAGGCTATATAATTTGTCGGTAGCTGAGACAGAGGAAGAACTGATAGTGTCCGATTTTGAAGGACAGGGGGAGGACATTTTCACTAGTTCGGACAGTTAACAAGAAGAATTCGTAGAGGTGGAATATGAGATTATACATTCTGAGGAAGAGAGTGAAAAAGAAGAAGAAGAAAAATGCAATGGAGAGGAAGAAACGGAAAATACGGAGCCCAAGAGGAGGCCAATCCCCGGTGTAAGAACAGAGCAGCCTGCAGCCTGATGGCAGAGCCATCGGGAAAGACATGGACCTCACAGCTCACACAGAGCAGGGGAGACAAACACTGCGAGGGCTCAGCCTGGAATGTGACTGCAAATAGAACCGAAACGCCACGGGATGCTTCCCAGCCGTTATTGGTAATGAAACTGTGGGTGTAATTATCAAGTTTACAAACAAGAAGCTACACACAATCAAAAAGTTACATAAGAACAGATTCATCCAAAATTCTGGTGGATTTCATAAAGGAAGAAATATTAGGACTAATTGGAATTCTTCTGAATTGTGATGTGTACTGATAAAATAGAGACCATAGCCGGCATCTTTTCAGCAAAGAGAATTTTCCAGGTTATTGTGCTATGTTTTCAGGGTACAGAATGTGACTCCCACTGAAATGTTTGCACTCAATGATGTGGTAGCACGTGAAGCTGTCAGAAGCATGCTGTTTGCTCCAGATCGAGGACCTTGGAAGATGGTTACTCACTTTACTACAGTCCTCACGAGTCTGTCACTGTCCATGAGGAATCGGTTCTTCCCATAGGCATGGTCCATTCACACTTTGTGTACCAGCCAAACCCGGGAAGTATAGAATTGCAATTAAACTTTTGTATGGTTCTTACATACACTACTGTTTTGCCAAAGAGCCATATGCAGGGAAATTAGAGAAGCTTCTGAGAAATTCCAAGAGTGGCTCTGAGATGGTAAAAAGACCAGTTCAGAGCTGTCATTTGGATCAGTTCAGCAGAAATATTACTATAGACAGAAAGTTTACCTCCATCTCCCTGGCTTTCAAGTTGCTTCAAAAGAATATAACCACATTGGTACTTTTTGCAATGATAAAAGGGATTTTCTTGTAGAGCTCCGGCTGGCATCAATGAAATACTCTCCACCTGGTCCAGCAAGGCTTGTCTTCTCGCCCTGTGGGACATTAGTAAGCTATATTCCAGAGACAGAAGAGGTAGTAACAGTGCTTTCCATACAGTGTGGAGACACGAGGGTGACAGATAACAGCCTGCTGTAATCCACTGTCCAGTGCACCAAGGCAGGTGTTCACACTCCTAATAAATGAGTGACAATGTCTTCCTGTCTTGAGGAACTTGGCATTGGCCCCTGGCAATTTTCTTCAACATCACTGACATTGCAGCATGCAATTTGTATGTGATTTTTTGGGAAACAAATAACCACTGGCTGCAACTTCGCTTGAAGAAACAATCAGGAAGAAAATACTTTTTGAAAGATTTGGCACAACAGCTCTGCGAAAAGAAGGTGCATCCAAAATTCCCTTGGTGTCCACAAAAAATATACAATGACAATGAATCTTTGTGGACATGAGTGCCATCGAGGACAAGGCATAGTGACAAGAAGAATGGTTAATACTGATCCAAAAGGAAGAGTTCTAAGACAAGCAGTGAAAAGTTTACCAAAAAAAGGTTGATGTCCCCATGGGAAAGACCTGAATTACATGAAGGCTTGCAGTGAACAGAGGAAACACCTGTCCCAGCCACACGTCCAAAGAAGAAAATGAAAAGAACGTGCAGAGAGGGTGTTTAAAGTGTTGTTAGTTACTTGTACAATGCTATGTAGAATATAAAGGTTTTCACGAAATTATAGTACTATTTACTCTGAGGCCAGTGACTGACCTCCCCTGGGTTCATGAGGCACAAAACTGGCATTGGTCTGCGACTGCTATGTACTGAGGGGTGTGCAAGGGATTTAAAACATATTCTATAAAATATAATTAATGGCACTTTTCAAGTGAATAATGTTCAAGTTTAACAGCATAGAGATACAATTTCATCTTGAAGCTCTTATTTAAAAAAGAAATAGACTGCCTCAGCAGTTTTTAATCTTTTTTCCGAGTCCAAGAAAATTAAGTGTGTGTTGCTCTTAGCGATAAGGGAGATGATTTTGTAATTTATTGGAATGCATGGTGGTGGCTAACTTAACTTGATGAGGCCAGCACAGCTTGGAAACAAGAGACGTGGAGGTGATTTGCGCATGTGGTGAAGGGAATGCCGATATTTGCTGTCCTGAGTGTTGGCTGCCACCTGTTTTGACAGAAAGCCACTTATTGTCATTCTTACTGAGTGGGGTTGCCTCATTAGTGCTTCGAGTTTTTCTCTTAGGCTAAGTCAAGTGACTTCTAACTATCAGTGAAAATTCTGTAGACTTTAGGGGCAGCTTCTGCTGAGACTTGATCCTTGGTCCAAAATGAAATTATAAGCATTTCTATGGTTTCAAAGAAAAGCCATTAGTAATCATTACGGCAGTGGCAAATGCAGGCTGGTGGCACAGCTGTGAACGACAGGGAAGAGGAAGCTGGCATTAAAACTAATCAATGTCATTGTCCTAACAGAGCAGAAATGAGCCCTTCAGCGAAGCAGCCTTCAAATCCTGTCATTAGGGAGGCAGCTAGAATACAGACTTGAGTGTGCTTCCTTTAAAAGAAAACTTTCAAAGAATGAAAAGGACCTAGAAACTGGGCGAACTCAGCCCAACTTTGTGGCTCAACTTCCCGGCACTGAATTTGCTGAATCTTCCGTGCGCGTCCCAGAAACAGCCCGTTCGCCCCACAGGTGCCGGGTCTACACAAGCTCTGTGAAGCCTGGTCCCTCTTCCCCTGAGGAGGCTGCCAAAAAAACATGGCCTCAGTCTTCCCGTCACCCTCGGGGAGGCAGTGGGAGAAGCCCACAGCACGCAGGGAAGGGAGTGCCGGCCCCACGCAGAGGCCAGCACACGGTTCCCTCAGCTCAGTGTTTACGAGGTGCTGGTGCTGTTGTACCCTTCACCCCAAGAAGGCCACCGTTTTCTTATGTGCGATCTCCCTTTTCACATTTAAACACGACTCACCCTTCCGTCTAGTGCTCGGAGGCACTCCAAGTTAGCGTGATTGCCGGACAACCCCCTCCTCTGCCCAGAGGATGCCATTTGTGCCTGAAAAAACTGAAAACTTGTCCTTCGAAAGTGGACATTCTCTCTGCTGCTTTTCCAAACCTTGCCGTCGGCATTCATGGGGCAGGTCTGTGAGAAAGGAGGGTTGGTCAGCACTGTCTTGCACACGGACAAGGGGGAAGCCAGGGGGACTCCGAACCTGGCTGCAGCCGTGGCTTCCTGGAGACCCAGCTCCTGTGTGACCATGGAGAGGTCACTTAACCCCTTGAAGCCTCTGTTTCTGCATCTGTGGGACCCGAGGTGACATCCGGGGTCTGAGAGGCCAGGGCACCAGTGAGGTGATGAAGGCCTGCACGTTTGCAGACATGCACACAGGTTAGTATTCAACCTTTTCTTCTCTGATTCCCACACTGGGGCTCTCTGGTGGTCTGGGTGCCACTCCTGACCTGCCAGGATTGGAAACGGACCAATGTCCGCTTAGTCTTGTGACTTATACCCGGCGGGAGGAGAAAGAAAGGTGATGACTGGATGAGATGCCGGGGCCTGCACGGCAAGGAGGCTGAGACTCACTGTGGCCTGCTCTGCTCTGTAGAGAAGCTTCTGTGTCCACTGGCTTCCATGGACATCTGAGGTGTCAGACCAGCACCCCCTGCCCCCAGCTGCCGTGCTGCATTGCAGAGTCTGGCACCTGGGCTCGTGGGGCCATCCTGGGGACCCGGGGGCTAAAATGGCTGCGGCAGTGAAGGTCCATCCTCAGTGAAGCATCTGGACGTGCCCCTGTGATCATCAGACCGAGCGCGCGAATTCAGCACAGGAAAACCACATCTGCATTCTCCACGTTGACATGAAATATTGGGCTCTATGCCCGGGGGGACTCTGATCTACAGCCCCCTGAAGGACAGCAGATCCCAGGCCCTGATCCTCCAGGCCCAGCACGGCTTGTCTCCGTAGCAGCTGGGCCGCCTCCCGGCTTGGTAAGTGTCTCTGGCGTCTGCAGATGAATGCTGTGAGGCACTAGTTCTCTGAATTCAGTGCACCTTTGATGTTAAGCGGTGCGTATAAGCCTCTGCAGAGCTCATGTAGGCCCCATGGCCACAGCGTAAGCCGGTCCTGCGAGCCTCTGGGCCCCGGTGGAAGACAAGAATGCAATTACTGCACTCCAGGGCCTGCACTGTCCCCAGAGGTGCCTCAGAGCCACCTTGGAGTGCCTGAAAACATAAGCCTGCCTGCTTTGTAGAAAAGCTTCTTAATAAAAACAATAAAAAAAAGAAAAGAAAAGCTTCTGTGTCCGCTGGCTTCCATGGACATCTGATTTCTGGCTGCACGTTGGGTGTGTGGCCCGTCCATCACTCTCCAGGGTGTCCAGGAAAGCCCAGCTGAGGAGGCCAGTGCAGAATCTTTCAATGAAGCAGCCCTGGACCAGTGTTTTCCAACCTTTTTTATCTCACGGCACATTTGAACTTATAAACTTCTGCAGAACACTGAAATTATGTTGATAAAAAAAAAAAAGAAAGAATCAAGAGAAGAATATATTTACTATGCTTTGAACGTCTTTCAAAAATAATTTGATTAATAATCTTCAAAGGGTTTGAAAATCACTGCCCTAGACTCTAGGAGCCCATCAAGAGCAAAGCCAGGGTTTGAGCCCTCTGCAGGGGGGCCTCACTCTCCGGTCCGCACTTCTGGGCCATGGCCTGCAGACCCGTGCTGATGGACCGCCATGGCCCCATTCTCCCTCTGCACTGACTCATCATGTGATACGTCAGGGATGCAGCACAGCCCGTGCACAGAGTAGGATGCCTTGTATGTGATAGATTTTTATTAAGTGCTATCACAAATGATCTCAGAGCCAGCCAGACCCCTCCAGAGCCTGGGGAGCAGGGTGGCCATTTATGTATTTGAAACACAAAGGTGCTTTCCGAGAAGACAGAAAATGTCCTTGGCGTGCATTTGGTTGGTGGCAGATCTGTGCTCTTTTTTTTTTTTTTTTTTTTTGTCACTTAGCCAGTGTCTAACAAGTTCTAAACTTCCTCTATCTTTTTCTGAGCCTTCACCAGAATCACTCTTATTGCTTCATTCATGTCAAAACAGCCTTTTTCTGCTCTGCCCCTTCACATTCTTCTAACTATTGCCCAGTTCCAAAGCCGTGCACACGTGTTTTCAGGCATCCACATAGTGATGCCCCAATCTCAGTACCAATTTTCTGTCTGAATCCACTTTGTATTGTTGTAAGAGAATACCTGAGGCTGGTGATTTACTTAAAAGAAGAGATTTGGACAGTGCCTGTGGCTCAAAGGAGTAGGGTGCTGGCCCCATATGCTGGAGGTGGCAGGTTCAAACCCAGCCCTAGTCAAAAAAGTGCAAAAAAAAAAGAAAAAAGAAATTTATTTGACTCATGGCTCTCAGGTTGGTGTCTCATGAAGGCTTTTACTGCTGTGTCATAACACACAGAAGGTCAGAGGGGAAGCAGGCCTGTGAGAAGAAGCCAACGCCAAGGGCATCCTTGCTTTGTAACAACTCACTCTTGTGGGCACTGATACATTCCCATAAACCGAATCCAATCT
>CAUYON010149728.1:0-11246 GCA_963573935.1 Arctocebus calabarensis
CCGGCTCAAAACCCCACCCCCGCCAAAAAATTCAAAAAAAAAAAAAAAAAAAAATCAAGCTAAATGAAACTAAGCTAAATGAAAATGTATTTAAGTATGTGTGTGAGAGACAAAAAAAACTACAGGAAAAAAATCAAGGAAATGAAATACACCAATTTGAAGATATTCTACATCTAGGCTGGGGTGCAAGACAATTAGAGAAAAATGTGAGTATGAGACTAAGGTACTGATAACCTTTTTTTCTGTAGTTCATTTGATGTGGATATGTTGATTTTTTTGTCTTTTTTCTTTAGACTCTTCGCAAATTTTATAATTATTCTTTATTATTCAATATATTTAATTAAAACCACAAAAACCAATCAGACAGACAGGCACATGTGTATGGGGGGATTATAATGACAAAAAACCCTGTTTTACATTAGCATCAGGTTAACACCCACCTTCATATACATTATTCTAGGGGTTCAGCAAAACCATGTGTAAAGCTTATGGAAACGCAGACTTCTGGTCCCCAACCCCAGAGCAGGTTAGACTGGAATAGGGCCCCAAAATGTGCACTTGTAGCACATTCCCAGATACCATAGTTGCTCCTGGATCAGGGATGATACTTTGAAACCTCATACAAACCAGCAAAGAAGAAAAAGCTAGCACAGTCTTCATTTTACAAAGAAACATAATCTCTGCAAGGTTAAGAGGTCTGCAGTATCAAACATAACTGTTCCTAATACCAGCTTTGGACTATCTGTGTCCAAATCTTGGCTGTATAATTACCGATTCTTATTAAAGGTAATTTTATTTTTGGTGCCTCAATTCTCTCACCTGTAAAGTAGGTATAATTATATATGATTCTCATATGGTTCTCGTGAGAATTAAGGGATAATAAATGTACACGCTTATATCCATGGGCCTGGGTATATGTTATAGCTAATAAATCAGTAAGCAATAGAGCTAGAACTCAAAGCTACTAGATCTTCAGATTCTTTTCTCTTTTAAAGAGATGGTGTCTTGCTATGCTGCCCAGGCTGGCCTCGAATTCCCAGGCTCAAGCAATCCTTCCACCTCAGCCTCCAAGTAGCTGGTACTACAGGACTGCACCCGTGTCTAGCTTCAAATTCATTTTTAATCATTGGTGTCAACACAAATGCCTTTTGGTACCACATACACACAAAAAAATTGGCGAGCGCCACAAAACATTATTATTTTTTAATTTTATAGACCTTTAAAATTGGAAGACATCCAATTGCTCTTTTTACATATAAAGAAACTATAACCCAAATGAAACAGTTTGCTTAAGATCATACAGTCAATTAGAGGTGGTCTGGGCAGAATAAGCTGGAACAGTTTTTTCAAAGAGCCTGAGTCTTTTTTGGCAATCCCCTCGCTCAAGTGACCCTCCATACTTTCCTCCATTGGACCAAATGCTATCTCCATAAATTCAATTTATAAAAGGCTAACTCAACCGCAAGCCTGCTCTGATGAGCCCAGCCTTTGATGGGTCGCAGCGCTCAGCCTCGTCCAACTAATTTAGGGCTTCATCAATACAACTCACTGTGTGATGTGACCTGCTCGGCCCCTTCCTGGAGCTCCACGCAAAGTGGCACCCCCTCTAACATATTGTGGCAAGGTCCTAGGAACCGTGGTCTCCCTGACACAGTCCCCTGAAAAGGCCTTGCTCAGTAGTCACAAAAGAAGACCTTTATACGTAGGTTAGTCTCTGTTCACCCAAATCCTAAGACTTTTCCCCTTTATCAGAGTATTTCAAATATGCCCCAATGGGGACATGGTACAGCTCCCTGACAAATAGGGCTGATTCCAGATTTTCTGCATCCTTATAGTTCTCTGGCTCTTGGAAGGAATTGCGGGAAGGGTAAAGTTAGTTGCCTAATCATAAAACCATTTTCCCCCTTCGCAATCCTCTGCCATTTAACAATATTGTCATTGTTACAAATATTTGAATCTCATTTTTGCATCTCGTTTCATGCTTTCCATATTCTGAGCTTTCTTTCTTGTTTATCTTCTGTTTTGGTCTTTTTTGTTGTTAATTTCATCTCTTGCTCTGTGGATTCTGGTTTCCTTTATTTTCCCCCCTTTCTGCTAATTTAACAAGGGCATTCTCTGTACAGAGAGGCTTTATTTGTACTCGACCCAAGTTGGAAACCACCCAAACGTCCTTCCACGAGAGAATGAATAAACAAGCTGTGGTACATCCCTACACTGGAATTCTACTCAGAACTAAAAAGGACAGCTACGGTTACACGCGACACGAATGAGCTGCCATTGAACTGTACAAAGCGAAGGAAGCCAGATTCAGGCATACTGTGTGGCTCCATTCATATAACCTTCCAGAAAAGGCAAAACTCAGGAGGAAGACGAATTACACTACAAAGTGGCAAGGGGAGAGTTTGGGGAAGGAATTCTGATGAGGGTGCGAGCAACATGACTCTCTTTGTCACAAACAAACTCTCAGAACTATGCACTAAAAAAAAGGTTTGAGTTTTACCTTTGTATGTAAAATATATCTTAATTTTATTTATTTATTTATATTTATTTTTTTAGAGACAGAGTCTTACTTTGTTGCCCTCAGTAGAGTGCCGTGGCGTCACAGCTCACAGCAACCTCCAGCTCTTGGGCTTAGGTGATTCTCTTGCCTCAGCCTCCCAAGTAGCTGAGACTACAAGCGCCCACGATAATGCCGGCTATTATTTATTTATTTAGAGGCAGTTTCTTGCTCTATTGCCCAGGCTGGAGTGCAGCAGCCTGACGATGATAGCTCACTATAATCTCCAACTCCCAGGCGCAAGCCATCCTCCTGCGTTAGCCTCCCAAGTATCTGGAATGGCGCACCACCATGCCCAACCAATTTTTTTATTTTTGAGGCCAGGTGCAGTGGCTCACGAATGTAATCGTTGCATTCTGGGAGGCTGACGTGAGTGGATCACCTGAGCTCAGGAGTTTGAGACCAGCCTGAGCAAAACAAGACCACCTCCTTACTAAAAATAGAAATAGTAGCTGGTGCCTGTAGTTAATCCCAGCTACCTGGGAGGCTAAGGCAAAAGGATCACTCAAACCCAGGGGTTTGAGGTTGCTGTGAGCTATGACACCATGGCACTCAATCCCAGGGTGACTATGTGAAACCCTGTCTCAAAAAAACAAAAGAAAAAAAAATAAAAATAATTTTGTATCTTTGGTAGTGATGGGGTCTTACTATGTTGTCAAAGCTGGTCTCAAACTCTTGACCTCAGGTGATCTTTCCACTTCAGGTTCCTACATGGCTAAAAGCAGAGGTGCGAGCCAACATGCCTAGCCTGTTTCTTCTTTTAAAAAAAAAAAAAAAAAAAAAGTTCATTCTGCTGTGATTGCTTTGCCACTTAAAAAAAACTCTTGAACTTATACTGATCCATTATCAATAGCTTTAAACATTTGTCAAGTCATCTGAGAAAAAAAATTAATATTCTTTTACATTCTCAGACCCCTCCTTCAAACCATTTCCTAGTCTTTGGTCGAATAATCTGGCAGTTTTACTGCATAAGATTATAGCTAATTGATCATTTTATTTGCTATATCTGATTTTTCAAAAATTGTCACTGCATGCTGTTTTGTAACTACATTTAAAATAGATAAGATGGCAGACTAGAAGCAGCCTGCACAACACCAGTCTGGTAAAGAGGATCAAAAGTGTCAAGAAGATATTCACCTCCAGATCAGTCATCTAGGAGAGAGGACTGGAAAAAAACCAACAGAGGAAACAGAAAACCCACAGACTGGGAGCAAATATTCACCAACTGTACATCCAACAAAAGGGTAATCCTCAGAATCTGTAGAGAACTCAAGCAAATTAGCAAAAGAACAAACAGCTCCATCAAAAAGTGGACAAAAAAGTGAAAGTATTTTTTTCAAAAGAAGATAGACAAATGGCCAACAAATATGAAGAAAGCTTAAATCAATCATTAGGGAAATGCAAATTAACACCACAATATGATACCACCTTACCCCGGTCAGGATGACCATTATTAAAAAGTCAAAAAAAGTAAGGCCAGGTGCGGTGGCTCACACCTGTAATCCTAGCGCTCTGGGAGGCTGATGCAGAAAGGCTGCTGGAGCCCAAGAGTTTGAGGTTGCTATGAGCTATGAGGACACCACTGCACTCTACCCAGAATGACAGAGTGAGACTCCTCCCCCCCCCCCAAAAAAAAGTCAAAAAATAGATGTTGGTGCAGGTGCAGTTAAAAGATAACGTAGATGGATACAACCTTTATGGAAAAACAGTGTGGATATTCGAAAACTAAGTGCGGGGGAGGGTGGGAGGGATGAAAAACCTATCAGGTACAATGTATGCTTTTCTGATGACAGGTACACAGAAAAGCCCCTAACAGGTCCTTCCACAGCCCTCAGAAGGAAGCAACCACTGACACCTTTATCTTGAACTTCTAGCTCCAGAACCATGAGAAAATAAGTTTTTATTGCTTAAGCCACCCAGTCTTTGGTACTTTGTTATGGGAGCTCTGGCAAGGCAAAAGGAAAAGGGCTAAAATGACCTTTATGTATTACCAAAAAAATTGTTTAAATAAATTGTAGTACATCCCTACTATGAAATACTACGTTGCCTATATGAAAAAATGAAATATACGTACAGGTAGTGAATTAGTTATTGGTAAGATGTCCGTAATTCTTCCTCAGGGGGAAAAGTGTACTGCAATATCTAAGTATTTCATGCTCCATTTTCATTAAGAAAATGTGTTTCAGAAGCACAGAAAATGGTCTGTCTAGAATTGCTGATGTGTGCTTCAAGAACTGGAGAAAACGTTATCTAATACTTTCTGATTTGGTTGACAGTGATAAGCATATACTATTTCTTTGATCATAAAAAACAAAGGCATATAAATACATATACACAAAAGATTATATGTAATAGATTTTAAGGTAATCAGAACCTCAACGCAATTTTTTTTTTTTTTTTGCAGAGTCTCACTTTGTTGCACTGGTTAGAGTTGCATCAGAGCTCACAGCAAATTCAAACTCTCAGGATCAGGAGATTCTCTTGCCTCTGCCTCTTTTCAAACTGTGGCTGAGAAGTTGAGTATTTTTGTGCATATTTATTAGTTATTTGCATTTATTTTGTATTTGAGAAAAGGTAGGAACTCTAAATTTGTCTCTCAAGTAGCTGGGAACTATAGGCACCCACCACAACACTCAGCTACTTTTAGAGACAGGGTCTCACTCTTGCTCAGGCTGGTATTGAACTCCTGAGCTTGGGCGATCTACTCACTTCGGCCTCCCACAGTGCTGGGATTACAGGTGTGTGTGAGCCACCACGCCAAGCCCGAATTTTTTTAAATTACTGAACAAAATGGTTTAAAAGTTCAGAAAAAAAAGTAAAATTTCTGAGAATTGACAAGAAAATTTTGAAAAGGAAAAAATAGCAAGGAACTTTCTTTTCTAGACTTTAGAATTTTCTATAAAGATTCTGTACACTCAAAACAATTTAGCACTGACACAGGATAGAAAAATAAATCAATGGAATCAACACCAAGGCAAATATCCAGATACATAGGATTATGGTATTTTAATTTAGTGAGGAAAAGGATTTAATAAACACAACGGTAAAACCGGCTATTCTCCTGAAAGACTGCTTTAGAGTCCCTACCTTTTCTCAAATACAAAATAAATGCAAATAACTAATAAATAGGCAAAAAACTACCCAACTTCTCAACCACAACTTTGAAAAGTCAAAGTCGTTTTCCACCCATATGGCAACCAGGCCTCCCATAAAGTGTGATCTGGATGTGAGCTGCTCTCAACTCTGGGAAAGAATTCGACTCTACTCTTGACCTAGAAATCAGAGCATCCACATGAAAAGTAACATAAATAGGGGCCGTTTGCTGCAGCATTGTTTGTGGTGGCGACAAAATTGGAAATAACCTGAAAGCTCAGAAAAAGGAAACATGAAATAAATCATGATGCATACAGCCCAAGGACAACTAGTCGCCTTTTAAAGGAAGTGAGTCAGATCTATATTCACTGACTCGGAAAAATGCCCGTGGTATTAAAAAGAACAAAAAAGCATGCAAGTTGCTGAGCAATTGTATGTAACATAATCCTCTTTATTTTTTAATTTTTAAAGCAAATAGGAGGCAAAAAGTCCATATATATCTGGGCTTATATCAACACTGAGACAGGTACGGAAGATACACACTATCCTCTTTTTATTTTTTTTTTAAAGTTCTTTAATAGGTATAATTAGACTATTCATGTATTTTTTATTTGAGGGGGGGGGGTTTGCAGTTTTTGGCCGGAGCTGGGTTTGAACCGGCCACCTCCATCATATGGATGGGGCTAGCGTCGTACTCCTTTGAGCCACAGGTGCCACTCCTACCCTCTTTTTAAATGTTATTTCACTTTCTTCTTAGTTTTTAATTATGGTAAAACATGCCTCAGTGTCTGTAGCTCAGTGAGTACGGCGCTGGCCACATACACGGAAAGTGGTGGGCTCTAGCTGGACCCGACCTGCTAAACAATGATGACAACTGCAACCAAAACATAGCTGGGCCTCGGGGTGGGCGCCTATAGTCCCAGCTACTCTGGAGGCTGAGGCAAGAGGATCGCTTGAGCCCAAAAGTTGGAGGTTGCTGAGAGCTGTGATGCCACAGCACTCTACCGAGGGCCACATAATAAGACTCTGTCTCAAAAAAAAAAAAAAAAAATTATGGCAAAACATGTAGCATAAAATTTACCATCCTAACCATTTTCAAGGGTACAGTAGCGTTAAGTATATTTGCACTGTTTACACAACCACACTCCACGAGTCTTTGGTCTTAACACACATGTAACTCTGTATTAAGCAGTAACTCCCCACTCCCCTGCCCCCCTTGTACTTTCTGTCTCTGTGAACTTGACTTCTCTAGTCCTCAGAGAGCTGGAATCACACAGTATTTGTCTTTGTGTGACTGGCTTACTTCACTTACCATGACGGCCCCAAGGCTCACCCACATGTGGCGTGTGTCGGAATTCCCTCCCTTTTATTCCTCTGTATGTACAGACCACATGTGTTTACCGTCTCATCCCCAGGATGGACTGTTTTGGCTTCCACCCTCTGGCTATTCTAAATAACGTTGCTGTGAACACGGACAGAGTGCACAAATGTCCTTCTGAGACCCTGCTTTCAATTCTGGTAGACAGACACCCAGAAATGAAACTTTTTGGATCACACAATAATTCGATTTTTTATTTCTTGAGTAACTAGGAATTCTATTTTTAGTTTTTTAAGGAACTGCCGTAATGATGTCCAGGGTGCCGTGCCATTTTATTCTTCGGGGACATTGCACCAGAGTTCCAATTTCTCCACATTCTCACCAACATCTTCCTTTCTGGTTTTTTTGGTCGCAATCGTCCTAACAGGTCTGAGGTGACATCTCACGTGCTTCTCATTGGCATTTCCCTCGTGATAGGTGGTTCCACACGTTCACTGGCCACTTTTTTATCTTTTTTGGAGAAATATCTGTCTACTCCAGTCCTCTGCCCACAGGTTAATTGGGTTATTAGGTTTTTCGGTTGTTAGGCTGTAGAACAGTCAACTTTCTTAACACAGTCTCCTGAGCGGAGTTGCCCAGGGTGGAGGTGGACCCAATAAAGACAGTAACTTTTCCTGATTGCCTTTCTGGTTGTTTCTGTGTCCAATCCACTATCAGAAAGAAAGAGGAGAACAGATCGGTCATTGCAGAGAGAGCCTCGAGCAACCCCTGTAAGTTCTTGCCCATTTCCCCTGAAACTATCTGTGGCAAATGAAGGTTTCTCATCCCTGCTTGATGATAGGTCTGTACTTTTCCAGCTGCAGGGGAATGCAATTCACAGTGGCAAGCTTCTTCATTTTTTTTTTCTTATGGATATCAAAATGTTCAAAATATGTGTTCCCGGGGTGTAGGGGGGGAGAGATTTGTTTATATATAGATGTCACAGAAGATATTAGTAATCCATGGATATTACATAAATGTGAGAAGCATGGAAAATGCTAAAGGTAAAGATGACTCATTCATTCATTCAGCAAATACACAGTGGCCATCAAGTTCACGTGCAACTTTAAGTCACACACTATTTTAAATTGCACACAAACTTTATGGCCCTCCTGTATTAACTGAGTACACCTTGGCCTTCTTCTCGGTGCCGGAGATATACGTGGAGCAGCCAACGAAACACAAGTTGTTGGAAGGTGGTAAGTTCTGTACAAAATAACACAGGGGGATGGGTCATATTTAGGTAGGATGGACAGGGACACTCTGAGACAATGAGCGTCTGTCCTGACAGGCCAAGAAATCAACGCTTCATCCATAAAGCACTAGGGCTCTTCGCCTAACCGAAATTTAATCTCAGAAGGATTTGGACATGTAATTGGAAATGTAATTCATCATCTATCTCAAAGGGCCTAAATCCGTCTTGCTGTCTCAACATCTACTCATCACGTTTTAAAAAGAACTTACTTCTTGGGACGATATCAACCCATTCTGATTTCATGTTTTATGCCCATTGTTGGCATAAAAATGGGCAGCTTTCAAATCCTTCACCTATTTGTTCTCCCGATCATAAAACTTTCCAGCACGTGTACTTTACTTAGGCGACAAACCCCTCAGACACGTATTCCAAATCCTGGCCCCATGGGCCTGAGCAAAGACAGATGAATTAACTCCTCAGTCCCAGAACTTTCCATGGAAACACTTGCATTCTCGGAGCATGCAGCCCTCCAGGTGGGGTGAGAAGCCCTCCAAGAAGGGGGTACTATACAGGGGGTGCTATTTGTTGGGCAGGTCATTGTGGGGGTGCCAAGTGTGGAAGATGGTTCTGGCAAATTTCCTCATACCCCACCCTTACCGCCGAAGGGAATCTGCTCCCCAGGGCTTTTTTTTTTTGAGACAGAGCCTCAAGCTGTCACCCTGGATAGAGTGCCATGGCATCACAGCTCATAGCAACCTCTAATTCCTGGGCTCAAGCGAGTCTCTTGCCTCTGCCTCCCAAGTACCTGGGACTACAGGCGCCCACCACAACACCCGGCCATTTTTTGGTTGCAGCCGTCATTGTTGTTTGGCGGGCCCGGGCTGGATTCGAACTCGCCAGCTCAGGTGTACGTGGCTGGCGCCTTAGCCTGCTGAGCCACAGGCGCCGAGCCTGCTCCCCAGGGCTTGTAAAAGTCTTCTTTACCCGACACAGTCTGTGTTCGTGCTGAAGATAAGCACGAACACCCCAGGGTTGCCAGGGACCTCTGCTGAAAGCTAGGAACAGGTGGGAGAAAGGAAGATTAGAAAGCAAGGCATGGTGGCTAATGAGCTCTACCTGGGTGTGTTAATGAGGCAATAATTATGATTCCTGGTCTTCAGCTTATCTGATTAGAGGGCCAAGGGACAGATTGAGAGATCCTCTTACTCCTTCACACGGAACTTCTGAGGAACAGCACACACTGGGCATATCATGCTTTTATTTTCAGTTGGGGAAAAATAAAGGGTCGTCTGAGTCAGGGGCAGCATCGGGCCACCTGTCTCCTAGGAGCGCTCCCACCCCGTCCCCCATCAGAAGTGAACAGAACAGGACCAACCGAATCATATTTCCATTCATTTGAAAGACAGCGTCTGGGAACTCTTTGTAAGCGATAAGGCCCAGGCCCTCAGGAGCATGGTCGGCCTCTCAGATTCCCTTTGAATTAATATTGGAATTATTCAAAGAAAGCCCAATCTGCATGCATCCTAGAAACCAAACTAAAGTACTATCCGCATGCCGGGGCCTTGAACAGATTTCTCTTTTCCTATTCAATAATGGTGCAGAGTGGACCAACAGGAAAAAGTGGTAACACCAACTCATCACTTTTCCTTCAGAGAAAATACAGTATCCTCAGAAACAGAAAAGATCCCTAAGGGAAAGGCTGCCTGCTAACTCAGGGGGCTGAGGGCAGGAGAGAGGGTAAGATCCACAGCACACCTGTCACCCCCAGTGGCCCTGAAGATAAACGTTGGGAAGCTTGAGTCGGGTGGCCCTGCGTTCACAGACATGAACTCTTAGCTCTGACTCTCCTGCTAGCTCCAGGGCCCTGGACGGTTTAATCAATTTCTCTGAGTCTCCTTCCTCTTTCTCTTTTGCCAAAAGTAGTACAATCAGGGTACGAACTGAGTGTTTGGGGCAGGATCACCGTGTGGATTAAATAATGTAAGAATGCAAGTCCTTAGCACGGGGCCTGGAAGTGCTCTGCTGGCGATGAAGATAACGGCGGTATGGAGATGGACGTGCTCCCAGATATGCTGTTGATGACGAGGATTACAACAGATTTAAGATTTGGCAAAACGTTGCCAAAGCTTCTGAAAAGCTTCGGATATTTCAAGTATTTTTAACTCTTTGATACAGTCATTTCATTTGTGGAAAACATTCCTTTGGAAATAGAGAGACAAGAGATTCAAAGTTTAATCCTAAATGAGAAAAGACGGTCAGCAAGCTAATGACCCTAACAAGAGCAGGGGTTTTGAAGGATAAATGTAGAAATACAGCAATAGGGCTTGGCGCCTGTGGCTCAACGGGCTAAGGTGCCAGCCACATACACTAGAGCTTGCGGGTTCGAATCCAGCCCGGGCCCACCAAATAACAATGACGGCTGCAACCAAAAAATGGCCAGGCATTGTGGTAGGTGCCTGTAGTCCCAGCTACTTGGGAGGCAGAGGCAAGAGACTCACTTGAGCCCAGGAATTGGAGGCTGCTGTGAGCTGTAATGCCACAGCACTCTACCCAGGGTGACAGCTTGAAGTTCTGTCTCAATAAATAAATAAATAAATGAAATAAAGCAATAGAAGGTACACTGGGTCCAATGATGGGCAGACAGGGAAGGGAAATTTGACAGGTGGGATAAGAGAGTCACGTCCCTACCACTCCCACCCACAGCCAGAAAACAATCCCTTCCCCACCCCCACAAGAGACAAGGAGTTTATCCTCCATGAAAGTGAAAGAGAAATGTTCCAGACACATGTGACCTCAGGTGCCGAGGCAGACCGGACTTGCAAGTTGCGCCTGCCTCTTCCCACAGGAGGCTGAGAGCCCCAGCAGCAGCTTGTTCTGCCTAGTCTTGAAATCAGAAGGGCTTTCCTGGAACAATCTGAATCGCTCCAGAGAAAATTCTACAGATAAAGGGATTTAAAAGTCTTGAAGGCACCTGTAGTCCCAGCTACTTGGGAGGCAGAGGCAGGAGACTCGCTTGAGCCCAGGAATTGGAGGTTGCTGTGAGC
>CAUYON010149729.1:0-27369 GCA_963573935.1 Arctocebus calabarensis
TTTCATATAGTAAATGAGAAAATATCATGAATGTTATGTCAATCAGGTTGATAAAATATCTCAGATTGCATGTGAAGCCCCCACACTGTACCCCATGGTTGAACTAATGTACACAGCTATGATTCAATAAAAAAAAAAAAAAAGTTTGCTGGGATCATCCTGATCTTTCCCTTCTTACTTCTTGTCATATGTTAATGAAGGTGAGTACAAACCATTAACAAGACGGTCTTTCTTTGTTAAATCTATTTACATTTTCCTATTGTACTGTAAGACCAAAACTATGCCTTTTGTTTATGTTATTTCCCCATGTTGTTTATGTTACCCCCTCCTGGACAACCCTGTACAGATACTACAAAATAAAGCTGATTTTGTGTATTGGTGCTGACTGAAGTCATCAGCTCAGTCAGTCCTCTTTTGTTTCCATGTCTTCTCTTATCCTGTATTTTCCTCATTCCCCACCAATTCCACTCTGTTTTTTTCCTTTTTTTCCACTCTGGTTTGTTCCTCTTTGCCATGCTTGTTTATGACATCTTAGCCGTTGGTTTCAAAGTCTTGGAGGAGTACCCTATTAAGTTCCCATCATACCTCTGGAAATATCTATCCTCATTCTCTTAGGGGTGTTTGTTCTTCTCTAAAGTGAGTGAATCTGAAGACAAATATCTCTAAGGTAACTGCCAATGCAAAAATTTCCATATAATTTCTAAAGCAAAACTGCTTAGTAAATGGTTAGTCATGGGTGGCCCACATCTTCCAGGTCTAGGACTATTGTCACTACAAAACCTGTTTATTGAAACATTTCTATAGGTCAGGACACAAATATGACTCTTTTGTTAGTGATGAATAATGGAGGAATCATTGGTTTTGTTAGAAGATTTCATTAAAACAATTAGATCAAATAGCACATATTAGAAAAGAATATAATGGGAAGGAAGACATAACCTCCCCTGCCTATTTATAGATAGGTTTTGGATATGTTAGGAAGTACAAAATCTGTTAATAAATCATAGAATGGGCTCGGCACCTGTGGCTCAGCGGGCTAAGGTGCCAGCCATGTAAACCTGAGCTGGCGGCTTCAAATCCAGCCTGGGCCTGCCAACCAACAATGACGGCTGCAACCCAAACAAAAATAGCTGGGCGTTGTGGCGGGTGCCTGTAGTCCCAGCTACTTGGGTGGCAGAGGCAGGAGACTCGCTTGAACCCAGGAATTGGAGGTTGCTGTGAGCTGTAATGCCACAACACTCTACCCAGGGTGACAGTTTGAGGCTCTGTCTCAAAAAAATAAAATAAAATAAAAAATAAAAAAATAAACAAACAAACAAATCATAGAATGCAGAACTGGAAGAAATCTGGAAGATTTTCTAATTTGAGCATATTGTTGCAGAAGTTAAGTAACTACTTCTAAGGTTACTGATACAGTGGCAAAATTCTCACTAGCTACTGATCTCCTGATTCTTTTTTTTTTTTTTTTGAGACAGAGCCTCAAGCTGTCACCCTGGATAGAGTGCTGTGGCATCACAGCTCACAGCAACCTCCAATTCCTGGGCTCAAGTGAGTCTCTTGCCTCCACCTCCCAGGTAGCTGGGACTACAGGTGCCTGCCACAACGCCCAGCCATTTTTTGGTTGCAGCTGTCATTGTTGTTTGGCGGGCCCTGGGGCTGGATTCGAACCCACTGGCTCAGGTGTACGTGGCTGGCACCTTAGCCCATTGAGCCACAGGTGCTGAGCTGGATCTCCTGATTCTTGTATGAATTCCTCCGCATCATTTTTCGTCCTGTAGCCAACCTTCCACCATTGCTGGTAATGTGAAGTTATTGAAGTTGGGTGAAGTTTTTATACATTTTGCTTCTTCCTTCATTCCCTTCCAACTCTTCTGCTATTCCTATCATTTGTGAAGATGATATAAATAGATGCAGAGTAGCAGACAGTGAGATCTACAGAGGTCAAAGAATATACACTAGGGAGCTGAATGTCAACCAAATTGCATAAGCCTTGTTTATTTTCACTGTAGAAATTTCATCATCATGCATACTTCAGATTCTTTGGTGTGAGCACCTCTAACTGAGATACTGGGTTAAGGGGCAGAATTTAATGATAAGGTAATGTGAAGCCAAGAAGAAAATAAAAGATAGCACTGAAATGGCTTTTATAAATACCATAGGAAAAGAATTTCAAAATTTAATAAAACTTTTTTTTCTTTTTTTTGAGACAGAGCCTCAAACTGTCACCCTGGGTAGAGTGCTGTGGCATCACAGCTCACAGCAACCTCCAATTCCTGGGCTCAAGTGAGTCTCCTGCCTCTGCCTCTGGCCATTTGTTTTTTTTGGTTATAGCTGTCGTTGTTTGGTGGGCCCAGGCTGGATTCGAACCCGCCAGCTCAGGTGTACATGGCTGGCGCCTTAGCTCATTGAGCCACAGGTGCCGAGCTTAATAAAACTTTTGTTGTTAATATACTTATTATTTTAACAGAGTAGCCAGTATTTTTTTGAGAAGTTAATACATAGTAGAGACTATTAATTCTAAAGTGCATCTAATTTTAAACCTGTATGTTGTTAGAATACTAGCTAAAAAAGTTAACTGATAGACTTCTGATACCACCAGACTGATTTTTCATTGATTTTGCAGTTATTTGACTTAATGCACCAAAGTGTGTGGGTTTTTTAGGCATTCTGTAAGCCATGTTGGCCGGTCATGTTAGACTTCTCACTTTTTATCTGGTCTTGTGATATGGAGACTGCAAATGCCTTTGAGGTCTACACCTTTTTTCTTTAAGACACAAAGAACTATTTAAACTACATCCATATTTTCTGGATATTTTTTCCATACCACTTTGGGAACAAGTGTAAACAATAAAGTTAATCTTATTTTAGGTGTATTAATTCTCAATTCAGTATTTTTGACATCAGCAGTTGAACTGGTCTGGTTGTTGTTTCATTTTAATTTTTATTACCTATAGAAGCTTTAAGTTTCAAGTTAAAGGATTGCATTAGTTGCTTTCTCAGATATCTCCTTAAATTCCCCTTTTAATCCATTGTTCATTATCAGCTATAATTTTTTTTGTCAGACTATTATTATTATTATTTGCCACTGTTCAAAGATCTCTCAGCATTTATTGATCTGTAGATTGGATTCTTAACAAAATGCTTGCTTAATTATTTTCAACTCATATAGCATTCTTTTTTAAATTTCAAAATATTAGGGGATTCATTTGTTTTTTGTTTATATGTTTTGTTTTTATATGGATTCAGTCAAAAGTTATATAAGTAAGTATGCCCTTCACTCAGATAATGCACACTGTACCCAAGAGATGTGAATTTGCACAGCCCCTACATAGTCCTTCCCTCAGCTTTCATTTCATTTCTTTTTGTATTCAAACATTTCATCTGTTTTCACTTTTTTTAAAATTTTAAGTTAATGTGAGGGTACACACCACCAAATCACAATATTTGAAATTTTTAGGTAGAATCCCTCTTGTACACACTATCTACTGTATGTTTCCTCTCAATAAAAGAGTTCTGTGAGGTTCAGAACCACTGTGTAAAGTACTGTTTATTACTAATCTGTTAGAATGTCTATGTGTTCTCCATGTCTGGCATTGGGTATTGGGGATGCCAGTCTTCTTCTATGAAGGTAATGCTATAGATTATCACTGATATGCCGGGAACTGAGAGATTCAATGCTGTATGCGACAGATGAATCTGTCTTCACAGATATAGCAGTCTAGTGGCAGAATATACATTATAATATTATGGACATAGGTTTTATTCATCTTAGTCTTCTATTTCCATCTGCCTCTTTGACGGTAAGACTTTGTATTTTCTCAAAGAAAGTTTCCCTGAAGATTCAAGAAATATTGTCAGCAAGAATCATTTGGAATTTACACCTTTTTAAATTTTGTATTGTCATCTACCTTTTTTATGTGTCAATATCTTTTCTTTTTCTTAGACTTTTGAGTTTCTAACTCAATGTCAGGAACCACCACATGCATTGTTTTATTAAATTTTATTTTGCAAATATTTACACATACAGGAAGATACAAAGAAAGATAAAGTGAAGGCCATCCAGCTTAAAAATAAAACATGACCTGTATGTACATCTACCAGAGCCAATGCACTCCTCCCTGATCATGTCATACTTCATTCCTGCCTCTAGAGGGAGCCACTGGTGTTTATTTTCTAATATATTCATTATAGGTACCCTTAGACAATACATATAGAATACTCTTTTATGTGTTTTAAAAGTTTACATAAATAATCTTATTTTGTCATTTGATTTAGAATCCTGTACATTAATGGGTATACCTGTAGTTTATTCCTTGTCTTTGCTACATAGTATTTCATTGTTTGAACATGGCAAAATTTAATTATTCATTCTCCTGTTTGTGGACATTTAGGTCTTTTCTTCCTAATTTTCTAGTCTTCTAAGTCTTTATACTCAAAATATCTGTGGATAAAAGATAAAAAATAACTACATGATTTTTATTCCAAATTATAAATCCTCCTCTTATTACCTTATTCCCATAACAGAGACTAATTCACATCATTTAGTTAATTATATGTTTTTCTGTTTCAATATGTCTTCATAGTGAATGGCTCTAATGCAAAATTCAACTAATTTCCCCTACAATTTCAAATACTTAAATTTCAAGTTGGGATCACAAACAGGAAAGGTGAGAGCTAGAGCAGAGATGAAATTTTCAAGGTCATTACAAGGAATGAAAGGTCCAAATAGAACTTGTTAGGAATTTTATGAGGTATCACCTACCCGAGTGTGAAACAATGCTGCTGAATGCCCTTTGTAAGCACACAAACATCACTTTCTGGACAGGTCTTAATTCCTGTGTTATTTATAAATGAATCATACCTTTCACAGCTCTTTAGAAAAAATCCAGAAAACATCCATTGGCTTGTGACTAATACTACTCAGGGCTCCAAAGGATAGGCTGCCCATGGATGCTGAAGGACAAGAGAGGCTTGCTTCCCGCCCCCATTGTGTCATACAGGGGTATATGTTTGACCTTTCTGGCATAGCTTGATTTAACCTATAGCACAAGCCATGTAATTGGCTTAGGTCTGTTAGAATTTATATACAAATTTCATAGAAAATATACAAGTGCCAAGAAAAAAAGTATAGTTTCATCAATGACTAGTGTGCCCCTTCCCCTATAATTCCAAATTGTGCTACAAATCAAAGACAATGGAAAAATTCAAATGCCTGTGTGATGATTTTGTTATTTGGCATTTATCTTAGCAAATGAGGGCATGAGGTCTTATCACAGGAGAGGTGTGATGATAAGTGCAAGAACAAGTCACCCTTTAACAAGGAAAGATTAATGTGCTGTTCTAAAATGGAACTATTGTACATGTTGTTTACTGAAAAGAAGTATGAACAGTGAACAAATGGAGCTGTCAGACAAAGTGCTGATGACATACAAAATATTGAAATAAACAGCTGATGATGTACAAAGCCCTGAAAGACACATTGATACCCCTGTTGGCTCCATTGCTCATTTAATTCCATGTGGTTGTCCTCTTCTGAATGTGATATAGCTTTTGCTCTGTCAAGAATCTTCCATATTGGTTCTTCAGAGTGACAGAGGGCCAGAGAATTGGGCAATTTTTCATTGACTGTAGATTAATAGAGATAAATTAAAAGAATTTGAAAAAGATAACTTAAGCCAATTATCTTGGTTTACAAGAAATCATTTTTAATTGGCAATTAATTATATCAGTCAGAATGATCACGGTAGTGATGGGCTAGCTGTTCAGGAACCTGTTGCTTTTTCTGTGCACATAAGGATGAACACATTTCTCAGAATTCTTTATGGTTCAGTTAGGGCCATGTGTCTAGTTCAGACAGATGTTGTAAATAAGAGTGTTGAAAGTCAACTTCAGGGTTGGTGTCTAAAATCTCTCATGAGATCCTTTATTCTCTTGCTCTGTATGTCTGTTGTGAAAGACTCCAAAATAGCAAAACTGCATATTGAAAGAAAGGAACTCAGATTTCTGAATAATCTTTTGAAGGAGAGACACCCAAGAAAACTGTCCAATACCCAAGGACTTTCTATGAGCAATAAATAAAACTTTATTTTATTAAATCTGAGACATTGGTGTTTTTTAGAGCAGCTAGCATTTTAGCCCAGTAATCACATACAGTTCATTCAATCTCTTAATTTTGTCTTAGGCTATTTATATGTTTTACTAGTAAGTTATTGGATTCTTTTAGTTTAACTGAGCCTTTATACAATTGGATTGAGATAAATCATAAGTAAAATTTTAAGAGGAATAGAAGATGGATTTCATGTAAGAAAGGGGACCTCTCCATTCACCTGAGAATTTTGATTTGTCTCTCAGAAAATGTATAGTTGCTTATAATTCAGACCACTGCTTAGTAAATAATTTTTTAAAGTTTTTAAATAATTTCGGCCTTTAAAATATAACATAAAGTTACAAATACTGAAAGTTTTAAAAACTTTCTCTTAGAGATTAAAGGAAGAAATCAAGAAAGACTGAAAAATGTGCTGGCAGATTGTCTAAGCACACCTTAAGGGTTATTTTATTCTGTGATAACTTTCCATGGGTTTCTCACTCCTGTATGTTTGTGGAGAAGGTCAAGATTTCAAGGCCCTGATTGTTCTTTTACCTGGGTCAAGGCTGTGTTCTTATAAGTTACTTCGAGGGATGAATTAAACTTTAGATTAGACTTACCTACTGTTTACTATAGAAGTGATGAATTTCCTCAAACTCAGTGTTGTTCAGTCATAAACCTTACAAATGCATAGCATCTGTCTGGGCCCTTTCTTGCACCCTGTGGGCTTTGCGAACAATGGAGTTTATTGCAGCTTCCTATGTTCTTTCTGCTTGCTGTGCTGTGAATAATCAAGCTGTCTGTCTCTGATCCAGGAGCATGATGTGTTCTACCAGCACCCACAAAACAATAAGAGCATATGGTAGTGGCTTGTAAGTGGAGTAAAATCAAATTCCACACCCAACAGAAGCTGGTGTCTTCTTGAAAAGACATACACATTGGACTAACATAAGGAATTTCACAAGTGTTTAGGCCCTGCTGCAGACTTAATGACTATCTCTACGTGACATTCTTGGTATATTTATATATATCATGTCTCATTATTATACACTATGTTGCAAGACTTTTCTCTTTAAACTGTTCAGACGTTTTTATAAGCCATTCAATAATGTCTCTGAAAATAGACTTAATTATTTCTCTTAGAACTGTTTTGGAGAATGGTTTTATTATTTTATTTTTATGCCACAGAAACAAGCATATGTGCCTGTTAGTTGCATTGTTCATATCAGAAACTCCATAGAATTTGCACTTATGAAAATTCTTAGTAATAAATTAACTATAGCCATTTATTCTCTTCCATGTTATTTGTTTTACTCTGATATTTGTATGAAGGCTCTGCTATAAGCTACAGGGAAGAGTTTGTGTCTTCAATAAAGAAGAGTTTCAGAGCCTCAAGGAAAAGGACTATACTACAAACTGTTGACATATCAAAGCTGATTTTACATTGCTTAAAGCAGGGGACAGTTACCATGGCCTGCTTCCCCAAAATATCCATTGCCTTATTTATGTGAATAATGTTTTATTGAAACACAGCCAGGCCCACCTATTTATGTGCTGTCTCTGGATTGTTTTCCCTAGAGTGGTAGGGCTGAAGAGTTGTCATAGAGAGAATATCGCTTGCAAATTCTTCAATATTTGCTATCTGGGACATTGCAGAAAAAAAACTTGATCTCACACTGTACCATAGGAAGGGTTGTCCTATAAAGGTAATAAATGCTATAATTTTTTGCTAATCACAAATTTCTAATTTATCATCCATTTCTTATTTATTAGCTAGTTAGCCTATGTTTATAAAAAGAAATGTCTCCTCAGCATTTATGTGATTGTAAAGTAAGAGAATCAAATACATGCTCAATTCCTTCTCTTTATTTACTGGTTTCCAAAATAATGAATTATTTCTTTGGAATTCTGCAATAATGACCCAGTAGATGTTGTTTCTCCCTTCCTCCATCTCTTTCTCTGTTTCTGTGCTTGTGTTTGTGTATATTTCAACATCATTATGAACTTATGAATAAACATATTTAGTGTGTTTGAATATGTTGTAATTTTTTAATGATGGTTACATAACTATCTTTGGTCAGTTGGAGGCTTTTTAAGTCAGCTGCTGAATCCTTTTGCTGTGACCCTAGTGATAGATAAAAGTTCTCTTGCTTTGTGGTATGATAAAATATCCAGGCTCATCTTGAACATTTTTTGTCCCAGGTTTGGAATCAGCTGGTGGAAAATGGTTTCTGGAAACAATAATAGAGGTATTTATTTCTAACTGGTTGGTCACTGTTTCTAGGGAGTGTCAATGGACAGAAACTGAAAATATTGAAACACAAACAACATATGCATATGTGTGTATATTTTAAGACAAACATATTAAGGATTAAACTTCAACTCAGACTTTAGCATTTACCTTACGAACACAAATAATGTAACCTAATTGTATGTACCCTCATATTAACCCTAAATAAAAAATAATAATAAAATTTCATACCTTTAATTCTTATTCAAATCCAAAGCTACCAAAAAGCTTATACTTAACATGTTCCCTCTTACCTAATTATTTCCTTTCTTCCACACAGACAAACCTAGTTCTTCTCTACGATGATGCCAGTATCAAAATATCACTTAATTACTCTTTTTGCTTTATCCATTATCACTCAGAAAACAATCTAAGAAGACAAATCTCACACTTAGCAAAAATGTGCTTACACAAATAGGCTACAAACTGTTTTAAAGAAAGCTCCTTTTGACTTAGGGTATATAGTGCCAGAAACATTCAAATGATTATATTTTAAACATTCATTGGTCGACTTTTAGTTCTGTAAGTATTCTCTGTACTTCTTTCCATGCTAGGTTTCTACCCAGAAGAACAAAAATCGTTTTACCACCACGACATTTTTATCAGAATGGTTATTGCAGCTTAATTCACAATTGCCAAATCACAGAAGCAACCAAATGCCCCTCAACTCAGGAATGAGTTAACAAACTGTAGGATCTGTATACCATGGAGAACTATTGATACTGTAGTATCTGTATACCAGGAGAACTATTGATACTGTAGTATCTGTATACCATGGAGTACTATTGATGCTGTAGTATCTGTATACCATGGAGTACTATTCAGCCATAAGAAAAGATGGAGACCTTACATCTTTATGTTTCTTATTTAAATTACGTTCTATAATTCTAAATAATCTTTAGATTTTTGGTTAAAGTTCAATGAAGATAAATAACTGTATTCTTACAATAAAGTATGCTAGAGAAGAGAAAATATTAGTTAGAAAATGATATGGAAAAGAAAATATATTTATTATTTATTAAGTGAAAGTGGATCGTCATCAAGGCCTTCATCTTCATTATCTTCATGCTGCAGATACTGAGGAGGGGGAGGAAGAGGAGGATGGGTTGGTCTTGCAGTCTGCACTGGCGGAGGTGGAAGAAGTGGGGGCAGTGGAAGGGGAGGCAGCAGAGTCAGATACACTTGGTGTAACTTTACAGAAATACATCTTGATTTATTTTCTGATGATTTTGCATTTTTATTTCTCTAAAGAGTTTCATTGTCTGTGTTATAGAAAGGTTCACGTGGTTAAAAAATAAGAACCCCAGATTTCTGAGGTTTTCTCCCGTGGGGCAAAACAAGAGGTCTTCTGTTCACTGAGTGAACTGGCTGGCGACTGGTAGAAGACTAAACTTGACTCTCACCCTTCATCTTTAATGGAAATTGATTCTCACTGGATAAAAGATTTAAACTTAAGGTACAAAACTATAAAAATACTAGGAGAGAGTGCAAGGAAAACTCTTGAAGAAATTGGCCTGGGGGAATACTTTATGAGGAGAATCCCTCGGCCAATTCAAGCAACACCAAAAATATGTTACTGGGATCTGAACAAGAGCACAGTAAGTAAAGCAAGGAGACAGTCCTCAGAATGGGAGAAGATCTTTGCAGGTTATGTTTCTGACAAAGGTCTAATAATGAGAATGCACAAGAACTCAAACTAATTAATAAGAAAAGAACGAATAACCCCATTTCTATGTGGGCAATAGAAACTTCTCTGAAGGTGACAGTCCTACAAACACATGAAAAAATGCTCATCAGCTTTAATCATCAGAGAAATGTCAATCAAAACCACTTTGAGATATCATCCAACTCTAGTAAGATTAGCCCACATCACAAAAATCCCCAAACTACAGATGTTGGTGTGGATGTGGAAAGAAGGGAACACTTCTGCATGGCTGATGAGAATGCAAGCTAATACATCCTTTTTGGAAAGAAGTTTGGAGAACACTTAGGGAACTAAAAGTAGACCCACAATTTGATCCTGCAATTTCTCTACTACTATATACTAGGTATATACCCAGATGACCAAAAATCATTTTACAACAAATATATTTGTACCAGAATTATTGCAGCCCTCACATTCTTCTTTTCTAATAAACGTTCTTTGCAGCACCCACCCCCAGAATAGAGCACTTTCATAAGCATTAAAACCTGTTCGGGCGGATATCTTTTGTCCTCAGAGATATTTTTCATGACCTCTGGGAACTTGTGTGCTGTCTGTCAATTCAAGTTGTTTCTCCTGTTATCTTGACATTTTAAAAGCCAAATCTCTTTCTAAAGTTATCAAACCATCCTTTACTGGCATTAAATTATTCAGTTTTGTATCTTTCACTTTGTTTTGCTTTGTTTTTTCTCTTATTTTATTCTTTTTTTTTGCTTTAAACTGTCATATAATGACTTCATTTTTTCAAATTATATTAGAGTTTTATATATGCTCTTACACATTTAAAAATCCTGTATCACCATAAAAAGCTGCATTTTTTCATATGAGTCATAAAAAGGTATTTCACGAAAAGTGCAATTTTTTTCTGTGCCTGCTGATATAGTTAATGGCTTCAAGAATTTCCTTTTTTTATTTTTATTTTTTACAATGGTCCTTATGCTGGATTTATTTTTCTTGCAATGGCAGGGCATCACAGCTGTAGACCTCAGTCTATGATTCATATCAAATAATTCAACTTTTTCTGAATATGGCATGACTTCTCTCTGCTTCTTGGAAACACTTCCAGCCAGTTCCAATTTGTAAGGTTCAGTAGTGTTATTCAAAGTATATAGTATTTAACTGAGCGTGATAAAATATCCCTGAGAACAGTGAGAAATCACTTATTACTGTGATACCTGGTTCACTGGAGAGATGAACTGGAGATGGTCTGCATCACGTGGATCATGTGGTGTTTTAAGTGGATACTCCCAACAGCTGAGCTCACAACAAAAGTGGCAGAAGGTGGCCGTGGACTTATGACAGTAGCATAGTATATACTACAGTATTAAGCAGCTGTGACTTCATACAGTCTTTTTACATTTGTTTACATTTCTTTATCTGCAAATGGCACTTTGCATGATCTGTGTTTGTGTAGTTCTGATAACTTTTATCTTTTATAATAGATTTGGGTATACTTTGTGGTAGAAAGTGATAAAAAAGAAAAATAGACTTGTAGCTACATATATTTTATGTATTTAAACCTGTGTGTTTGAATTAACTGTATTAGAACATATGGCTTCACAAGCCGAACCAAACTGGCATAATGTAGCCCTTATTTGTCCACTCCTTTTGTTAGGTAGCTAGCTAGATGACGGATATGGTTAGGCTATTTTGGACTGATCTGGGTCAGTCTGACCTGGACTATTATGGTAAAGAGGCTGATTAAGCCCTTGCAGGTTGGTTGTTAAGACATTGCTGGTGAGTTGTTTTCCAAACCTTGCAGGTGGGCTGTTTTGATAACTGAGTTAATTAAGACCCTGGGAGATTGCCAAGCAGCAACTGATACTCCTTAAAGTTGTGTATAGTAAGTAAGTACCCAGAGGCTGCACTTTCCACAGCGCCTGCAGTCACCAGGAGAAGGCTGGGCCTGTTCTCCAGGTCGTTAAAATTAATCTTTCCTTCCCTACTGAAACTTGGCTCATTTTTGCTCTCCTTGATTGTTTCGGTGACTACCTTGAGCCACCCCAGAATTCTGACACTTTCACAGACTCAGATCTTCCAGGTTTTAGTTTAGCCGTTACTTCTTTCTTCCTGTTCTCTGTGTATGTCTCTCAGAACACTTCTCATGCTCCTTTCCCTGTCCACTCCCCTTGGACTGAAACTATACCTAGTTTACTACCACACACTTCTGCTCCTACAGCCCTCTAATAGTGTAGTTCAGTCAATAATCATCAGATAACAATCAACTAAGACCCTTGAACATTTCTGAAAAAGAGTAAGCCTCTTAAGGATAGGTACTCCTTTCCAAGTACCTAACATTTCATAAGAGGCACCCCGTGATTATGTTGGAACAAAAAGAAAGAAATACAAGGAAAGCCAGCTATGACATCCCTAGGGGGTGCTAAAACCCCAAATTTTGTTTACTTATGACTTTAGCCAGAGTAAAATTGTTCTCCACCGTTTCAGTATGGCTTACTAAACACTTATTGAGTACTGTGTGTTTCCTTAGAATGGCAAAGATAACCAGAATCAAAATTTTGCTCTTTAGGTATGCGGATGCAGGTATAAAATCCTGCAGGTGATAAAGCCCAAAGTTATCCACTAAGGCAAAACACCTAGACTTTTAGATCAGCATGATTTAGGGGGTAAATCATGCAGTATCCAAGATATTTGTTTCAAGACTATACCAACTATCGTTACAGACCACTCTGAGCTACTTGTAACTGTGCCCTAAGATTGCCCCCTTCTTAGGAATGCTAGTGAAATTTGGTCAGTTCCCAGTCCAAGAATATCTAGGGTTCGTAAAAAGTTAAGAAGCTTTTCAGAAGTAGCTTTCTTTTCCTCCTTAGAAATAAATTCAAGATTGACCAAATTTAGTTAGCACAGAAAAATCCTCCTCTCTTGGCTCCTTTAGACTAGTTATGTATCCTCTGATGGACAGTAGATCTATTGAACTAATTGTCACGTGCATTTGGCCACATGCTTTCATATTCGGGCACTACCGGAGGTCCGTGTAAGGATAAAGACCTGTTCCTGGCCATAGCTTCTACTTGCAAATGTCTGTAATACCGTGATTTGAAAAGAAGTTAGATAATCACTAGGTGAAATTTTCCATTTTGCATTTTTCTTTTTCCTGGCAATGGTTAAAGGCTTTCAGTTATGCCTAATTAAAGAGTATGATTTTTAAGTACCCAAGGCTTAAATTTATTCCCAAGAAAACATGTATTACCTGCACCCTAAGTTGAGCTGCAACCTCTAATTCTCCCAGGCAAGAATCTTAGTTTTAACTGCTAGGAGCTTTATAACATAGTTTTTATTTTTTAATGTTAAATTAAATGTTTAATGTTAAATTGGGAATTAGAAAGGCAGAGTAGTAATTCTTACTAGAAACATACTTGGGTAACTCCCTATGTCTCACTGAAAATTTACATCCTAATACTAGCTTTTCTATATTCTGTAAATAAGATAAAAGTTAATTTAAGTAAGGACCCCTGTTAAAGGGTAGAAATTGCCATAGGAGTATCCTAATTCTTATTCACTCCTTCGGTAGTACATGCAAACTGAATTAAAACCCAGAGCCATCAAGAGATAAAGTATTAGGAAATAAGAGGAAAGGTAATGCATAATGATACCTTGTATGACAAACAGGATATTTTGCTTTTCTCATCATACAAAAAAACAACACAGATGTTTCTAAATAATGGCTGGTTCCAAAAGAATGTGTTCCTTTAATAGCAAGGGCCATATTTTTTGTGTTCTGCTGGCTCACCGCACATTTAAAACTGACACACATTGGAGCACTTCAAATTTATATCTTCATTTAGGCCATTCATTTAATAGGTCAAATCATCATTATATTTCACTGGTATGGTGGATTTTAATTCATTTAACATTTTAATCTTTCATCAGTTTTTCATTTGAAGGGATTTCACAGCATATATGGGATTTGTATAAATTTGTGTGCAGTAAATTTATTCTTTTAACAGTTTTATTCTTTCATCAGAAATTCATTTAAATGGATTCCACTATATATCACTTCCCCTTCCAGTGCAGCTTTAGGTCAGGCTGTAATTGATGCAAAAGCAATGAGGTATTAAAAGAGATAGGAAATATCTGAAATTGGAAAGAGTTCAAGAAGTGGGCTATGGTAAGGGTATTATGCGTCTCAGATAAGGTGGAGAGAGGAGAATAATATAGCATTTTGATCTGAAGCCTTGCATGCTTTATAATTTCAATTCTCAACAAAGTCAAAAAGATCTATTTTATCTAAGCTTGTGTCTTTAAAATAAAATTAACTGCTCCAGTGCCCTAAAACAGTCCCCATATGGCCATGTGAATGTACATGCTTGTCTCTACCATCCATTTGAATTAATGGCACAGCTTCTTTCAGTGAACATTCCATCTCCCCCCTCCCCCCTGCTGATATTCATTTAATGACATCCAAGTGATAAACATTAATATAATAAATACAGTAGCTATGGAAATAACCCAGGGAAGAGGCGCATTCCATCATGTTTTCATATAGAAGTAGATGAAAATCACCACTAGTGCATTATAGCTGGCGACAGAAAACTGCAGTATGAGAGATGCCTCAACCAAAGAACAGAGGTGCTGGTGCTTGCTTTGTGTGCATCAGAAAAGTCCAGGGTGACCTTGAGAAAGTCCTCTTTGCTTTCTAGGTCTCTGCAAAGGAACTGACTGCTTTTATGGTGTCTCTTGTAAGAGGGTTTTGATGTCTTGACTGGTTAGTGGAATGTGCTGAGAAATGACACATTTGTCTGACTTCATTAATCAACCTTTATTTGACCTTGTTCATGTTTCTTTAAATAAAATAATGTCTAAAGAAGAAAATAAGAGAAAGAAAAGAAGAAAAAAAGGAAGGGAAAAAGAAGGGAAAAGGAAGGTAGGAGAGACAGACTTACTCTGTGATATCGTTATCATTGCATTTAACATACTCCTTTATGAGACTGACAGCTACTTATTAGTCTTCCCTGCTTTATTGGCATCGTGGAGTGCCTGTTATGCCAAGGGTCTAATAAATGTTTGTTGAATTGAACTGTATGGAATTAAAAGAAGAAAATTAATAATGCTGGGAAAGATGGTCCAAGCCCATTATGCCCCGCCCCCCCCAACCCTTTGCAAGGTCATAGTATAATCTGGCATTAGAAATATGAAGTCAACTTACTTATCACTCTATTCACAGAGAATGTCCCTTAATGCATTTGGCTAGGGAGAGAATGTGGCTGAGAGATAAAAGTGTGTAGGTCCATGGCACTTATTGTATAGAAGTTTACAAGTAAATTAGGAGCAATCATTGGATTTTCCTGTATATTTAAAGTAACTGTTGATTCTAAATCACATGGAAAAAGAATTGATCAAAATATAGTAAGTCTTATGTATTTTCATTTATGGTTTTTTAAAAAAGTTACACTTTTCAACAGTGACCTAGGGGAGAAAGGGAGCAGGAAATGGACAAGAATTTGTTTTTTAATATTTATTTATATATTTTTTACCTTGGAAACTCTAGCATTTCTGTGGACTGCATGCTGGCAAATCTGGTCATTTTCCAGGTGTGTTTAGGTGAGGCTCCAGTCTTTGAAAGGGGCTTTGTATTTCTCAGGAAGTTTATTACAATAATGTGAGAGCATCTTACTGGAGGTTAATTTTATTTGGATTTAACTTCTCAACCTAGCCTTGAAACTACAACTGGGAAGGTGAATTTCACTCTTTGGACAATTTTATGACCTTTCAAATGATAACTGCATGAATTCTTATGCCAGCTCCACATAATGCTGGACGCTGACAGATGTTAAAAAGCACAGAACCGCAAGCCACACCCTAGAATCAAGGACACAAATCATCTCTCCACTTGTCTTTCCTCTATTGCTATTTTTTTAATACATGAAAACCTTCTTTCACACACAAAATATGAAGCAGGCCCTCATTTATCTAACTGATCTTGGCCACATGTTTCCTTTAGCTTTGGATGCTCTTCCAACCAGCAACCTGCTGCCAGTAATTTAAGATCAATCTGCTCATCGAGATGGTTTTCTAGTTATTACTCTTTTTTTAAAACTTTAGTAAGATCTTTAATTAATATGTGAATAATTTGGTTCAGGATGAGCTAAAAAGTCTGTAAAACTGTAGCCATTACTTTCATGAAAACTGAGCCCTACTGCTCATGAGAGAGGATTTGAGCATCATTAGTGTTGTTAGTAAAGGTATTGAATTCCTTCTGCAAGTGCTAGAAATTCATGCTTCCATGGTGTGAATTTTTCAAGCTTTTTACTTTTAAACTATGTATTGAATTGAGTTTCTTGGATATAGAAAGAGAGTTGGGTCTTTTTTTTTTTTTATCCATTCTGCCAATCTCTTTTATTATATTTGTATATTTAGACCATTTACCTTACAGGTAAAGTGATAAGGTTTTAGTCTGTCATATTGTTTGTTTTCTATTTATTTCATCTGTTTTCAATCTCTGTCTCCCTTTTCTTTCTTTCCTATGAATTAATTTGCCATTTGGGGGGATTCCATTTTGATTTATCTATGTTTCTGCATATATTTGCAGGTGATTGAATGATGTTCTCTGTGATTCATATGTTGAAACCCTAATCTACAATGCAATGGTATTTCAAGGTAGTGTTTTGGGGGAGGTTATTCAATTTAGAGAAGAAGGTCATGAGGGCTACACTCTCACGATGGGATTAGTGCCCTCCTAAAAAAAGAAAATGGAGATACCTCTTTCTCTTAACTCTTGAACAAAGAAGAGGTCATATGAGTATACAGCAGGATGATCACTGTCTGGTAACTAAGAGAAAAGGCCTCAGAATGAAACCTACCTGCCAGTGTCTTGATCTTGGATTTCCAGTTTCCCGAAGTATGAGAAATAAACTCATGCTGCTTAAACCACCCTGCTATGAAATTTTTTTTATGGCAGTTGAAGCTGAGTAATGTAATATATCTTTCTGAAGTTTTCTTAGTGGTTGCTTTGGGTATAATTTACATTTACAATATGCAATATAAAACCGCAAATGTATTATTTACATTTATAATATGTAGTATAAAACTGTAAATGTATTATTTACATTTACAATATGCAATGTAAAACTTATCCTGGTATCAGTATACCAGACATATAGATATTTTACTGTTGTGAGTGAAGAGTAGAAACCTTATAGGTCTCTTTATCCTGCCACTTGTAAAATATAATTAACCTTAATATTTGTCTTCATTAATTGAGCACGACATCTGACATTGTTATAATTTTTGCTTCAATCATCAAATATGATTTTAAAAACTCATGAGGAGAATAGTCTACTTACTCTGACTTTTACCCATTGCGTTTTTTGTCCTTCCTTTCTGGGTTCCAATCCTTATTTTGCTATTATTTCCTTTCTGTTTAGAGACTCGCATTAGACATTCTTTAAGGATAAGTCTGTTCTTGCCTTGTCTTGTAATGTCATTATTTTCACATTCATTCTCAAAATATATACAGGGTGTCTATAAAGTTTATGTGCAATTTACAAGGTAAAACTATTAAATTGCACACAAACTTTGTGGACACCCTGTATTTGTGGTTGATGGTTCTTTTCTTTAGGCATTTGAACAATGTCGGTCTTCTTTCTGGTCTCCTTGGTTTCCATAAGAGCTGCCATTTTAATTATTGTTCTCCTATAGGGAATGTGTTGTTTGCCTCTAGCTGTTTTCAAGATACTTTTTTTTAGTTACTTTTCAGAATTTCAATTATAATACTTCTTTTCGTGGATATTTGACTTTATTTCCTATGGGGTTTGCTTAGTAGATTTGCTTGAAGCTGTAGGTGCATGCTTTATATCAAATTCAGAAACTTTTCAGCTGCTCTCTTTTTCTCTTTCTCCTCTTCTTATCAGGCTTTGAGACATATATATATTGAATTTTTTTATTATTGTTCCAGTTTTGTGTGTGAGTTTTAATATCTGTTCTCTATTGTTTAAATTGTGTAACTTGTTGTTATATCTTCAACTTCACTAAGTCTTTACTCTGTTATATCTATTCTGCCATTGGGCCCCTTTTATGAATTTTTATCTTAGTTTATTGTAATTTCCATTTGATCTTACAATTTTTAGTGAGATTTTCTATTTTATTATTTGTTTTAAGAATATTCATAATTGCTTATTAAAACATTTTTATGATGGCTATGGGAAAATCCATGTTAGATAATTTCAGTTTCCTATTTATCTTAGTGTTTGCACCTGCTTTTTTTCATTCAAGTTGTGATTTTTTTTTTTTTTGGCAAGTGAATTTTAATTGTATCTTGGGTATTTTGACTATATTTTGTAATATGCTGCATCCTATTTAAGATTTCTGCTTTATTATGTAGTCACCCTCTTTTAAGTGAGAGATCCTGGCCCACATTTTGTGGTCTGCAGTTGTGCTAGCAATTTAGCTTTCTGAGTCTTTTTAGTCTACTTTGGTCTCTTTGGTTTACTTAGTGGTGGTGGACCTTTAGTGATTCTTTTGGTGTTTAGTTGAGAAGTAGAATCTTCCTCATGAGGTTGAGACATTTCCATGGAATTCCTATTGTTAGTAGGACTCCCATTCAATCCTTGCCTGAGAAGAGTATCTAGTTTCCCTAAGTAGAACATCAGGAAAAAGGAGGAGTACAGTCTTGGCCATGAAGACAAAAGAAAATTCTCCATGCTGCCTATGGTTGGCAAGACTCCTGTTTATGTTGGCAAGGTGGTCAGTGGGGGAAGAATCTCTTTACCTGGGTAATATTCTGCCACTGAGTCTTAGGTCAAAAGATATTGGCCTAGTTCTCCTGCCAATGGAATAGGAATATTCAGAAGATGCCAGGGTGATAGGCTTTCTTTCATTACTGGGGTCTCTATCCAGTACATCTTCCTTTTGTTTATTTTTCAGTGTCCCTCTGTGGTTGCCTTGTATTATTTTCAGGGTTAAGAGTTGTACCTCATTGAGGAGAAACAGGGAAAAATGTGTCTGTACCAACTCGTTCTTGTCAGAATTTTCCTTCTGCATTTTTAAGAATTCTTGTTACATACTTTGATAAGGCAGAAGTCATCCTCTCAATTTTCATTATAAATGTTTGTTATTTTATGTACTTAGTGATTTTTGTTAAATATTAAGAATAAACTTGTCACAAATAAAACTGAGAAAGTAGCTCATCAAAAAATTGTAGTGGTTTTATTTTGGGATTGTGGGGTATTTTTATTTTCTGCTTTCTTATTTTCTATATGTTCTAATTTTTTAAATAAACATTATTGTTTATATTACAAGTAAAAATATTGTTTATTAATGGTAAAAGGATCAGCATGAGAAAGAAAAATGTATATAGCATGGTTAGACTAAAAAAGAATAGAAATAATAACTTTTTTTTTTTTAACTTTCAGACATGGAACTCGTGGCTTTCTGTGCATTCATGCTTACTAGATAGTATCTTTAGAATTCTAATTGATCATCCAGAAGAGAAAAAAGAAATAACACCTTCAAAATTAAATTACAAAGGCAAACTAGAAGGCAAAGGGGAAAAGATGGTCATTTCATAAACAGTGCTTGGTCAGCTGTGTATTCAGAGAGGAAAAATGTGTATCTCTACCCATGTCTCTCATTATGCATTAAAACCTATTCGCAATGAAGTGCAGACCTGTGAGTATAAGGAAAAACAGTAAAACAGTAAATCTTTTAGAAGAAATATTGGAGAATATTGTGAAGGTCTTAGATTAAGTAAACATTTTTTAATGGCCCAGAATCGATGCCTACAAAAGAAAAAAATTGATAAATTATACTAATTTCAGAACAGATGTCCATAAAACAACACTATATAGAGAATGAAAATGAACCTACATATTGGGAAAACATATTTTGCAAGTCAATAAGGAAAAGATAGAAAAGCCAAGCAGAAAAATGAGTAGACATCCAGAAAAGAGATTGCTGAAATGACCAATAAACATGATAAGGTGCCCAACTTTGTTAGTCATTCAAGAAATGTAAATCAAAATCACAATCTGATACTACTGCGTGCCCATCAGAATGGCAACAGCGAAAAACAGAAAATAGCAAATGTTAGTGAAGATAGAGAGCAACAAAACTGTCATGTGTTGTTGAAGGAGTATATATTAGTGCAACTACTTTGTAAAATAGTTGTCAGTATTAAATAAATTTGAACATATGGATATCCTATGCCAAACTGTTTCAATCCTAGTTAGATTGAAAAAAAATACATTCTCATGTTTATCAAAAAATAAATGCAAAAATACTTATAGCAGTACTACTTGTAATAGCCCAAATAAGGAAGCTACTCAACTATCTATACAACTGTAGAACTAATAAATACCAGATACTACAATCATGTGATGGAATCCTATACAATAAAGGACAACCATAGCCACAATAGATGTATTGTGGAAACAGGAAACCAAATGAAAGAAGCCATTGTTTTCTGTTTATTTTTGGCTGTTTCTAATCTCTCTGTCTCTTTTTTCCTGCCTTCCTGTGAGAAAGGAAAGAAAGGGAAAAAAAGAGGAAAAAGGGAAGGGAGGAGAGACACCTTCAAAATTAAATAACAAAGGTGGACTAGAGGACAAGGGGAGTAAGTATAAGAAATTCTTATTTCTTAATAAGAATTCTTAATTCTTATTCAATGGTATAAGAAATTCTGCTCCTATATAGCTTTGTTCTCTCACATGCTATATGAGCACATTATGTAATATTTATACACACATGAAACTTACCTATAGTGCTAGAAGTTTGGATAGTGCTTGACATTTGAGGGAGGAAGTGACTGGAAAGGGGGACAAGACTGTCTGTCCTTGGACACCGGTAATCTCCCATTTGTTAGTCTGATGGAGTAGTGTTGGTTAATTGAGTGTGTCACACTTGCAAAATTTTATTGAGCTTACATTTGTTTTGTGCTCTTTTTTGAACGTAAGTTGTTGTTTAATAAAAGTATATTTTAAATATGATTAAATTTTATTTAAAAATAAAATAAAGCAAACTCAATTTGTTTAGAATTATCAATTTTAGTTTTTATGCAATCTTTATATGATCTGTTTCCCCAGGCTACAGAAAGGGAAGGACAATAATTAATAAAAGTTTGTAACTGGTAACAGATGTTCCTTGATGTCTAAGTCACTACTGTGGCTTAGGAATCATATCTCATGCTTCTCCTTTAATTGAATAGATCCAAATACAATCTATTTTGTCTGATGTTGGTATAGACACTCCAGTTTGCTTTTGGTTAAGGTTTCCTTGGTATATCCTTTTATATCCTTTGAATATACAGTAGGTCTCTCATAGACTGCATCAATCCATCTCCTCATACCTGCCTTTGGATACCAGTGTTTAATGTAATGTAATGTCCTTCCATGTTTAGTGTAATTACTAATGAGGTAGGATTTTTGTCTAACATTTTGGTAGTGGTATTGTATGTCTTATGTCTTCTTAGTGTAGCATTTAAATTCCCTTGTCATTTATTTTATTATAGTTTTCATTCACTCTCTTATTGATGATCCTGAGAATTACAAATAACATTTACTTTGTGACAATCAGGTTCATACTGGTGCTGTCTTAATTTCAATAGTGTAAGAAAATTTGCTCCTACATAGCTCTATTCTCTCACTTCACTTGTGCTTTTACTATTTGCAAATGACATCTTTAGACCCCATAAGCCTAAAAACAGAGTTTTATAATTATAGCTTTGCATAATTGTCTTTTAAATTCAGTAGGAGCTAAAAACACAAAATACATTTATATTTATTGTATAACATTAGCCAATGCTTTTTTTTTTTTTTTAATCTCTTCATTTGAATTCAAGTTACTATCTGGAGTCCTTTTATTTTAGCTTTTAAGTTGCTTGTTAGCGTTTTTTGTAACAATACTGATAAATTATTGCAGTTTTTGTTTATTGTGCAGAATCTTCATTTCTTACATACGTATTTGAAGTTATCTTTACTGGATGTAGACCTCTTTGTTGATGATCTTTTTCTTTCAGCACTTGATGATGTCATCCCATTATCTTCTGATTTCTGGTAATAATTTAGTTGTTAATTTTAGTACATATCTTTTATACATAGAGAACTATTTCTGTCTTTATTCTTTTAAGAATCTTTTTGTTTTCCAACTGTTTGGTCTGTGTAACAGTTTGGTTATTATCTATCATTGTGTGAATGCCTGATTTATATTGACTTTACTGATTTTACTATGAGAGTGAAATCTGCCACTGATAAGAGTATCAGCTCTTTTCATTAAGTTCCCAAAAAGTTGCTTTACATTTCCTGTGCCTAAGCACATGTAGATGTCTGTAACTTCCTTCAAAGATATCTAAGTGCACACAAAGATAGCTGATCACACTTATTGCACCAAGATGATTTTCATTTGCTGTCTGGGTTGTTCTCCTCATAGAGTTAGGACTGCTTTTATCTCTCTTCTTCTGGGAGGGAGTTTCCATAGGTGTCCTCCCGAGTTTTCTTTGTCATTCTTCTAAGGAGAATCAAATGTCCTCATGCAAACAAAACCGATAGTGTCATGCTCAACATTGTAGAAGGAAACCTGATGGCTTGACTTGTCTTCCTCTCATTGATTATCTTTTCTCAATTTCTCCTATTCTGAATTGATAAAGAAGATGTTATTGGCTATCACATTGATAAAGGCATGAATAAGCCAAAGAAGTCATCGAAGAGAACAATGAAAATAATTAAAGAGAAGAAACAGATTTTAGTGTAAAGATTAAAGGAATAGGATTTATTTATCTTAGAGATGAGAAACCCAAGGGAAGATCTTGATCACTACTTTAAAACTGAGTAAAGGGTGTTATGTGGAGCATACCTGACATATATTCTCTCTGTCCATGAAGAACAGAATGAGAAAATAGATGTAAGTCTTTGTTTTATTATTATTATTTTACTTGCTGATTAATTACTTAGCAAGATAATGAAAAAAAAAAAAAAGAAAAAAGATAATGGAATGTATTTCCCACTATCCCTGGCAGTAATTCCAGTCCTTAGCATTGTACATTAATTTTTTCAGAGCCCGGGGCTACTATTTAGTACTCTTGAGCAATAGTGCTACATACTAAAGAGTACAGGTGACCTGAAGCTTGCTTACTGATCACTGAGTCATAGATCAAAAAATGTCTTTAAGAGATCATCTGCCCCAGGTTCCTGAGGGGAATATGGCACCATAGAAAATAGGGGTTTTATTCACTTCTTACAGCTCTCCAGGGATGGTCATTCCACATCCTTTCTCATTCCATATAAGGAGAAGTTGATGTGTGGGTATATTAGTACACATATACTAACACACACACACACACACAGATACATTACTTCCATTTCTTGAATATAGGAAAGCAGGTTGTTAGATGTTGATGGTTAGGGGATGGGAAGTGAGGGGTGTTGAATTGGGGAGAATCCATTGATCCTTTAAAAGTGGAGATATTAATAATTAATGTACAAGAAATGATTTATGAAGTTTCTAAGTCTAATTTTTATTTCTTCACACATCATACAAATTTATGTAAATGACTTTACAAACTTTAATTCATGTTACATGCTCTGTCCACACATTTCCTCAAACTGGTAAAAAGAATAGATCAAAGTTCAAATAGCAAAATTAAGCTGTGTTATCGTGATTAGTAAGTGGTAGAGCTTTACAGTGATAGGTAGATCCTCCTGAAGAGAGTTTAGCCACTACATTTCATTTGCTAACTTGCTAATATTTCTGTTTTCTTCACTAAGATAAATGTAGTATTAATTTATAGTGCAAGATGGAAATGAGTCCTGGTGAACTTTGATATCGTCAATCAAAAATAAATTTTTTTAAAAATTAAAATACTATTAAGAATCTTTCGCATTATGGCTTGAAAATCATCATTCTATGTCATTATTATTTCTTCTCCTATTTGTGAATGAATGTAGGTGGTATCTATAATTCTAACTCTCTGCTTTGGGAGTTACACCTCCAGGCTGATATGCCATCTCAGTGTGTCAGAGGACTCGTTCCCAGCTTGCTGTACTCAATTTCTCTCTGACAGTCAAGAAATTTGATTTTATAATGAGGTGTAAATCATAGAAAAAAGTTTTCTGTAAAAGACTTTATAGGGATAAAAGTAGGCATATAGGAACTTATATCAATAGTGCTGTAGGTTTAAAAAGAATGGCGGACTTATGGACACTATCAGAGATGAAGGGAAATGAATATACAAGGAAGGTGAAAATTAGCAGTGATATATTTCATAGTTGAATCATTTTTTCCTATGATGGTAGTCAAGTGGGCTGTGTAACTGACAGAGGTATGGCACAGTACATGTAATAATAATAGACATCCTTCTCTGACTTCCCACAAGGCAAGGAGAAGGTTTTGGGGGAATATTCTCTCTTCCTACTACCCCACCATTGATCTTAATGATAGGATGACATCCTTGAAAAGAGTCTAGATAGGCAGAACTAAGAAGGAAGAATTAGGACTGTGATATCGAGTAATTTTCTCTACTGAGGTGGAAAGTTGTTTATGTCCCAACTGATGAAAAAGAGAAAGGTTTTATCTTGGGATTGAATATTGATCTATGTATCTTATTTTCTCTATGTAAAATTTTAGAGGGAGGGTAGAAAGCAAATGATCAAATGAGAGGCATACTCAGTGTTCTCATTCTGCTTCCCATGCCAGCCTTATAGTTCCCCCTCCCTCCTCAGGTGAACTGTTACCAGGTGGTACTGGTTTAGCACCTCTATTTCTAGTATTGGGAGCCAGCATATGTCTGATCACTCTAATGTTTAATTTACTATTCAGAAAAATTGTAGCATTATTTAAAAGACAAATGTGATGTCATCATGGATTGTAGCTATAAAATCTCACAAAGCCAGATAAAGTATTAGTCCAAACATATATATACATTTAAAGTATATGTCCAAACATATTCAGATATTATGTACAAAGTATTAATATGAATCACTGACATGAGAATGATGATAAACTGTCATTAAGTTTCTGAATATTTTACTTATGTAATACCAAACATCCATATATTTACGATATATCGAGCTAACTGGATGTTTCTATACTCAATGCAAATATTTGGGAACATTTGTTGATTATTTGTTCATATAACAATTATCACCCATGGTGATTATGAAACCCTGTATCTTCTGAGGTAAATTTGGCTAGAAAGGGGGAAATTGTATGCATTTTCTTTTTCTATTATATGTCTCAAATGTTGCCAGTTATTCTTCTGTCATCATCAATTTTTAAGAATGTTGTTCTATCAGTCAAGGTGCAGGAAGTAAGGATGAATAATGGGTATAAAAGCATCTTCTATCTTAGATTGAGTTTACATAGCAAGTTGGATAAATTTCAAGCCCATTGTCTTGGGTGCTCTATCTATAGATTTATTTGCCTCTTAAATAATAGTTTGAGAAACTCTAATGTTGCTGACGAAGCTTATGAGGATGATTCACAAGAAAAAACTATTCATTTTCTGTATTTGCTTGTTTGCACATCATTCCTCCTGTTGGATTAGTGAGCAGAAGGAATTGTAAAACCACAGGGGAATGGTTTAAACAGGATAATGCAGACATTAGAGAATGATTAACAGTAATTTCACAAAGGTGGAAGGTAAACTGCTCATTTTTGTGGAATGGAACAAATGTGTTTGGAATGATTAACAAAATAAGACATGAAAAAAATAGAAAAATGTAGACACGTAATTCTATTTGGACAACAAGCCATATGTGATATAAATGCAAATTCTCTCCCAAATTTACATACTTAACATTATTTAACGTTAAACTTCAGCTTGACTGTGGCAAACAATCAGCACAGAACATGAAAACTATGGTGCTTAAATGTCAGCTTTTCCAGTCGGTTGAAAGGTAGTTTATGTGATGTGTACTTTCCTCGAATCTTTTTATCCTACATAAGCCAGCATAATTCAATGTTTAGCAATAGCATTTCAAAAAAGTGTAAACCTTCTTTCTTCATTAATAATTCAGAAAATTCACTTAAATCTGAAAGATTATAATTATTCTGTAAAATAAAATAATTAATTAGTTCACTCCCAATATATTTAATCTCTATACAGAACACTATCTTAGGTATTGTGAGAAATGAGAAAGGATCTATATGAAGTGTTGTGCTACAGAAGCTAGGCCAAGGACATATGTATTCAAAGTTAGTTTGTTACTATCCAAAGATTCTTGTTTCACCATCACTTAAGCCATTTTAGAACCAGCTGTCATTTGCGTAGAGCTATTTCTGGGTTCCAACCTGGACCCAGAACTTTTGGAAACAATTTTCAATATTATCCAATGACTTTTGTTGCTTTCCCACCTTGACCCTGTTCAGACACAGATGTGCCCTGAGAATGTCTCTGAAAGTATTGCCTCTGGACATACTTTCATCCTACATATTTAGCTTTACTCTACATTTAACCTACACTGATCTATGGATCAGAAGAACTCAGGGAGTATATCCTGGAACTTTGGTAACGTGGGTAGGTTTATTCCTAGGAAGGGTCAGGATTGCTCTTAATTCTTAAACCTTTGTTAATAAAATTGTGGTTCATAGAACAGTAGCATGACTATCACTGAGAGCTTCTGAAAGAAGCAAGATCTCATGTCCCACCTCAGACCTAATGAAACAGAATCTGCATTCATATCCATAAACTAGTAAAAGAGAAATGAAAGAGCCCTCTGTCATATCCTTAATTTGAATATAGATGAAGACACAATTGGGTAAGTTATGATTAATAAAGTCTTGAGTACAATATCATGCAGTGAATTGAGGGTAGAGATTACACAGTATGTTCCAGAGATGTTTCCAAACGCTCAAAATGGTACTCACATGAAGTAAACACTAAAAAAGCAGGTGTTGAGTAAATTTATGTCTTGCCTAGTATGGAGCATAGAATATTATCTATTCACAGTACCATGTATAATTGTTGAATACAGACTTCATGACAGAAAATTCTTTTTTTTTTTTTATTAAATCATATCTGTGTACATGAATGCGTTTATGGGGTACAGTGCACTGGTTTTATATACAATTTTAAATGCTTACAACAAACTGATTAACAAAGCCTTCACTGCACTTTCTTAATTATTATTTTAAGACATTTATACTCTATACTTAGTAGATTTGACACACACCCTTATCAAATGCACCATAGGTGTGGTCCCACCAATTACCCTCCTTCCAACCATCGTCCCCCTCCACTCCCCTCCCTATCCCCTTTCCCCATATTCTTGGGCTGTAATTGATTCTATATTCTATAGCTTTCATATGAAAGCTATAAATTGGTTTCATCAGTAGGGCTGAGTACAT
>CAUYON010149730.1:0-26128 GCA_963573935.1 Arctocebus calabarensis
GCAGAGGCAGGAGACTCACTTGAGCCCAGGAATTGGAGGTTGCTGTGAGCTGTGATGCCATGGCACTCTATCCAGGGTGACAGCTTGAAGCTCTGTCTCAAAAAAAAAAAAAAAAAAAGGTACAGCTGAAAATAGCATCCATAGAGAAATTATTGAAATTACAGAAATAGAATTCAGAATATGGTTGGCAAATAACATGAATGGAACTCAGGAGAAGATAAAAAAAGAAATCCAAAAAGAAGTCAAAAAAATATATTTCAAGAAATTCTTCAAATTGAAAACAAAGCCACCAAGGATCTGGACATAACTAGGAAAGATATAGCAGAATTAAAGAAATTAAACAAAGCATTCACAGAGTTTCAAAACAAAATAAAGGGTCTCAGCAAGAGAGTAGAATATGGACAAGGTAGAATCTCAGATATCAAACACAAGACTTTTGAACTAAGCATTCAAAGAGGAAGAAAAGAGGAAAGTAAAAGCAGAACTATCACTGACAGAGATACAAGAGTATACCAAATGTACAAATTTATGTATTATAGGGATTCCTGAAAGAGAAAAAGGGAGTCATAAAAGTATGGGATCTCTATCTCAGGACATCAAGGTGGACATCCCCAGGACATCCCAAAGACATCCAAGCACTTCAAGAATCCCTGACATTCATATACTAGATAGTTTCAGAATCACAACACAATTCAGTTCAAACTAAGCATCTCCTAGACACATTGTAATTAACTTGACCAAAGTCAAAATGAAAGACAAAATTGTTTCCTCAGCCAGATGTAAGCCACTTCTTACCTACAAGGAGAAAAACATCAGGGTGATAGCTGACTTTTCAGCTTAAACTTTCCAATCCAGAAGAGGGCGGCCATTTGCCTTTACTCTTCTTAAACAAAACAATTTTCAGCCCAGGATTATGTACCCTGCTAAAAGTTTCATATTTGATGGAGAAATCAAATCTTTTACTGACATGCAAACATTATGCAATTTTTCTGCAACTCTGCATTTCTGCAGGAAGTGCTCAGACTGAATCTTCACATTGATCAAAATAATGGACCACCACCAAAGTAACACACACAGAAATGAAAGGACAAAGCCTATCTTCCACAATGGCACAAATGATAAAACTAAGTAACAGACAGCCACAAAATAAGAAGAAAAGAACTCCACCATATTTATCAATTCTCTGAATAAATGTGAATGGCTTGAATTCCTCACAGAAGAGGCACAGACTGGCTGACTGAATGAAAAAGCACAAGACTAATATATGCTGTATTCAGGAAATACATCTAATCTCTAAGGATAAAACAAGACTCAGGATGAAAAGTTGGAAAACAATAGTTTAGGCAAGTGGAAATCAGAAGAAAGCAGGGCCTGTTATCTTATTTTCAGATACAATTGGATTTAAACCACCAAAAATAAAGAAAAATAAAGATAGACACTATGTACTGGTCAACGGAACAATACAAGAAAACATTTCAATCCTAAATATTTATGCCCCCGACTTAAATGTTCCCTTGAAAAATAAAATGAACACTAACAGATCTGAACAATATGATATCCTACAACCATAATATTGGCGATTTCAACACCCCACTGACAGAATAGGACAGATGCTCCAAGCAGAAACTAAATTAAGAAGTAATGAACTTCAACACAATTTTAGGACAAATGAACTTAACAGACATATAAAAGCATTCCATTCCAAAAACCTGATAGCCTACATGTCATCCTCCACAATTGATCATATCTTAGGGCACAAATGAAAACTCAAAAAATTTCAAAGAATAGAAATTATACCTTGTATCTTTTTGGACTACTATGGAATAAAAGTAGAATTAACTCCAAAAAAAATCTGCATCCCTACATAAGATCCTGGAACCTAAACAACCTTATGCTGAATGACAGTTGTGTCAAAGAGGAGATAAAGAAGAAAATCATTAGATTCCTTACACAAAAATCAAAATGAAGCCACAAGCTATCAAAACCTGTGGGATATGCAATGCCAGTCCTGGGAGGGAAATTTATTGCATTAAATGCTCACATTCAAAAAACAGGAGGAGGACACATCAATAACCTAATTAATCATCTCAAGGAGTTAGAAAAGAAAGAATAATTCAATCCCAAACCTAAAAGAAGAAAAGAAATAACCCAAATTAAATCAGAATTAAATGAAATTGAGAACATAAGAACCATTAGGAAGAACAGTGAAACAAAAAGTTGGTTATTCGAAAATAGTAATAAAATTGTCAAACCCTTGGCCAGATTAACTAGAAATAGAAAAGTAAGATCTCTAATAACCTGAATAAGAAATAAAAATGTGGAAAAATAACAGATATCACTGAGAAACAAAAGATCCTCACTGATTACCATTAAAAAAGTCCATGCTCAGAAATTTGAAATTCAAATGGGGGGAGGAGGGAAAGTGGAGAAGGGATGACAGAGAGAGATTGACTTGCTCTCACCTAATGGGCACAATATAGAAGTCTATAGCACATCCCCTGGGGTAAATGGCTCAATGACAACTTGAACTTTACCTAACAAACACAAAAAATGTAACCTAATCACCCCTCATATTAATCTAAACTATTAAAAAGTGGGGAAAAGACAGAAATACAAACAGAGATTTTCTAACAGAGATAGTCTATGGCCAACAAAGACATAAAAAAATGCTCAACGGTGGGTGGTGGCCATAGCTCAGTGAGTAGGGGACAGCCACATATACCGAGGCTGACAGGTTCAAATCCGACCCAGGCCAGCTAAAACAACACTGTCAACTGCAACAAAAACATAGCCAGGCATTGTGGCAGGTGCCTGTAGTCCCAGCTACTTGGGAGGCTGAAGCAAAAGAATCGCTTCAACCCAAGAGTTTGAGGTTGCTGTAAGCTGTGAACGACAGCACACTCTACCTAGGGCAATAGCTTGAGACTCTGTCTCAAAAAAAAAAAATAAATAAAATAAAATAAAAAGCTCAACATGGTAAATACAAATCAAAACCACAATGAGATATCACCTAACTCCAGTGAGAATGACTCTTATCAAAAAGTCCCAAAACATTGATGCTGATGTGGATGTGTAAAGAAAGGAATATTTGTACACTGTTGGCAGAAGTGCAAATGATTACAAGGTCTATGGAAAGTGCATTGGAGATACCACAAAGAACTAAAGTAGACCTACCATTTGATATAGCTATCTCACTGCTAGGTTTTTACCCAAAAGAATTGGGTGAGGGGCACACTTATAACTTTACCCAAAAGTTTCTTTCCTTACCCAAAAGAAATAAAAAGACATTTTATAAAAATGACATTCAACTATTTATAGCAGCACAATTTACAATTACAAGGATGTGGAAACAACCCAACTACCCACCAATACAAGTGAATTAATACAATTTGTGTATATATTCCATGGAGTACTACACAGTCATAAAAAATTGTGATCAGGTAACTTTGTAACAACCTAGATGGGACTGGAGATCATTCTTTTAAGTGAAATGTCACAAGAATGGGCAAATCCGCACTACATTTACTCGATACTAAATTGGAGTGAGTTGTTCAACTGACATGAAAAGAAAACTAATCAGAAATCAAGTGAGTGGAAGGGGGAAGAAGACCTAGGCAAATCAACACATAACTGGTACAGCACAGAATTTCTAGGTGAAAGGCACACTTAAAACATTAAATCAACTTGTACAAAAGCAAATTATGCAACCAAAACATGTACAATCCCCATAGTATTGTGAAATTAAAAACATGTATATATGTATATAGTATCTCAAAACAGAGAATTAGGGTAGTGCCTGTTGCTCAGCAGGTAGGGCACCAGCCCCGTACACCCAGGGTGGCGGGTTTGAAGCTAGCCCCGGCCGGCTAAAACAGCAGTGACAATCACAACAAAAATAGCTGGGCCTTGCGGTAGGCGCCTGTAGTCCCAGCTACTTGGGAGGCTGAGGCAAGAGAATCACTTAAGCCCAAGAATTGGAGGGTGCTGTGTGCTGTGACGCCACAGCGCTCTACCAAAGGTGACTAAATGAGACTCTGTCTCAAAACAAAATAAAATAAACCAAAAAACAAAACAAAGAATTAAGCCTTGAGGCAGAACCAAAGAGAATCTAGTTTAATCTGTCTCTGTTCCCTTGCTGAAAATAGGAAATATTAGTACTTAAATTGGTGCAAATAACATGCCTTAACTGAGTTCCCTATGTCTGCTTCTTTATTATTTTATTGTTGGGATGACTTTTCCTTCCCATAAGAGGACAAAGGTATTTTTTTGGTTAAATATTCTCTTACTATTTTCTATGGTTTATGAATAACTCAAAGAGAGCTAGTATCTTTTATAGACAATTCTACAGATAATTAAAAACTGATTTGGCATAACATTATTCTATAAACTGTTCACAGAAATATTACTCCCAAGAGATTACTTATATACGAATGGAAACTACTAAGTGTCTGCTAAGATAATGATGAGAACTCAGATGGAAGAAGAAATTTTGGAGTTGAGTAGGACTATGATTGGTTCCTTTTTCCAAAAAACTAAAGGTTAGTTTGAATTGAAGGGTCCTAGACAATAATAATCTAAGTCTTGGGTCTGAAAACATAAAAAAATTAATTAAGCATATTTGCCAATCTTGAGACTGCAGAGCAGTGTTGGAAAAAACTCACTCTGAGTTTATACTCCAGAAGGAAGTATGGTTCCATAAAATTTTGCTCAGTGACTAGGCCATAGACTACATCCTTAAGCAAACTTAAGGCTGGAAGGTTAGAACCTAGCCTGGGCCTACTAAACAACGACAACTGTAACAGCAACAACAAAAATAGCAGGGCATTGTGGTGGGCACCTGGAGTCCCAGCTACTTGGGAGGCTGAGGCAAGAGAATCTCTTAAGCCCAAGAGTGTGAGGTTGCCATGAGCTGGGATGACAGGGCCTGGCCCTCTACTAAGGGCAACACAGTGAGACTCTGTCTCAAAAAAAAAAAAAAGAAAAGAAAAGAAAAGAAAAGAAAAGGAAAAAAGTCAGTTCAAATGGTTGTCTTAGGAAGACCAGCTAGTAACTTTTTGAGTGACTCACAAAACTAATACGGCAAGTCCAAGTAATCACAGTAAATTATCTGGATGAACTGGTGCAACCAGTTCTGTTGGGCTGGGCAACAACAACAAAAAATGCATTCTGATTTACCTATTTGAGGAAGGAAATCATTGCCATCACCTTTGCACTCACCTCTAAGGGTTTTACATCCAGTCTTCCAGTCCTATCCAACGAGGTGCGTCTTTCCCTCTTTCTCTCTACCGAGTAAGAAGTGTCTGAGTAATTTCTACCAGTTATTGAAGCTCTTCGCAGTTCTGCTATACTATGTCCAGTATTCTTTAAACACTCCATCTTAAGCTTCTCGAGAGGTTGAGTTTTTACAGAAATGACTGCTAAGTGTTCAGAAACAATACGTGGATCTATTTTAATTGGTTTTTTCCCAACATGTGGAACTATTTCAGATGAAAATTCCTCTTCCGGTAAATCTTGGTCTGATTCCTCTTTGTCTAAGTCAGAGATCGTACTATCAGAGTGCGTTCGTGCCTTTCGAACAATTCTATTAACGTCTAGCTTCCCAGAGCTATCAGCAGTTAGAGTTTTTGAGCTAACTGTATCTGATGAAAAACTTGAAACTCTATCAACAATTAAACTAGCCACTTTTTTAGGGAAGACTGTGTTTGTGTTTCTTATATCATAATAAAGTTCTTTTTGGGTTCCAGATTGTTGTAGGACATCACTATAAACAGAATCAACAACATGAGAAATCATTTCTTTATTTTCTGTATTTAGAACTTGTTTTTTAGAATCATCAGCAACAAGACTAATGTTACTTCTAGAGATTTCAGCTGTTACAGATTTTGTCAGTTGAGATGCAATTTTATTTAACTCAGGCTGTGGTAAGTTTTTTTCATCTTCAACTGAGGTGCCTGGAAGCTTCACTAGTTTAGCCAAGAATAAGGCCAATGTTTCCTCTAAAAACCTGGCATCTAATGTAGAATCTTTTTTGCATGAACACTTTTCCTGGAAGTTAAATTTATCAATAATTTTTACCACTTTTTCCATAATTTTGACAGCTTCCAGAACTAACTCTGTACTTGATACGTCGTCCTCTACTTGAGGTTGAAATTCAGAATTCGAAATTTCCTTCACCATTAAAAAACCTATTATATCAGAGAGGGCATTGCTCTGACCCATTAAATCTTTGAAAACAGAAGCAAGAGAACCAGAGTGTGTTAAAACACTTGTATAAACAGAATTCACTACTTTATCAATAACTGCTTTGTCAGCCGAAGGTACAGTAGGTTGTTCCTTGCTTGCTGCTATAAGTTTAATCTTACTTTTAGAGATAAATTCTTGGACTGAATTTAATATTTTTGAAGAAATTTTTTGCATTTCAGTTTCTGGGGACTTGCTTCGTTCCTTATGCACGTTTGGAAACACAGATAAAAGCTTTGATAAAAATTTTACGGCAATTTCTTCCACTATGTTATAAGACAGTTTATGAGCATGTGGCGATTCATGTGGGGGAACATTGGGAGTTCGGATAACTTCTTTAAGGATATTTTCAACAACACTTTCAACTTCTGCACACTGATTTGGTGTTAGGTCTCCACAAAAATAGTTCTGCATCTGATTGCTAGCCACTTCTTGGAGGACTAAATCAACTATGGTTTCTGAAAGGATTTTGCATCCACTAGTCACACAATTTTGTATAATCTCTTGTGATCCAAACTGTGGCAAGAGATTATTATAAATAGACTGAGCTACTAATTGAATAATTTCATCATCATTGGATTGTAAGGGTTCTACATACTGTATAGTCATATCTTCATTTTTTGAGATATGGGCTGCAACTGTACTTACTAACTTCATATGAAGGACATCCAGTTCTGTGAACAAATAACTTTCCAAATGTTTTGCTTTGGTACTGGATATTCTGGAGAAAAATTTAGACAAAAGAGCAGAAATCACATTCTCTAAAAATTTATGAGGCAACATTATGGTATATGGTGATGACGTTTGACATTCTTTGCTGGCTGTTTTGGCCACCCTTTGGACTTTTTTAAAAACATCCTTTGATTCCAGAGGCAGACATGCTGAAACTGGAATATCATCACAAAATATCAAGTTAAGCTGGTGTTGAAAAATTTCATTTATCACTGCACTAGATAGCTGCCTTGCTAGATTTTCTCCATCACTGTTTATATTCTTACAAATGGAGTCTTGTGATTTATATTCCTTCAAAATACTGCAAACAGAGGAGTGAACAACTTTATTGACAAATGTTTTATCAACTGATGGTATTTCATCTATGGAAGATATCTTATCTGAAGAGGATATTTTAGACAGTTTCTGTGGACAAGGCCGTTTATCTTCAGTTTTTATTTTAATGCTGGGTGATGTTTCATCTGTAGTTGGTTCTTTACAGCTGGAAGGCATTTTAGAAACTGAAGACTCTTTGCCTATAGGTGGAGAACGTTGATTTTCCTTATCTGGCCTAAATACCTTAATTTGAGCATCTGAAAACTCCTTGAGGAGTGAATCAATAAGTTTCATAGCAGTATCATAGAGTTCAGCTTGATTTTCATCATTTAAATTTTGACATCTATCACGTGTTTGTGTTTCGGGTAAGGAAGAAAAAATCAATTTGTTAACCAACTCTGTAATAATATCTTCTAAAAATTTAGCAGGAAAAATCCCAGGTTTACTTTCTGGTGAGTTCTGAGGAAAGTCTTGTATACTAGGTTTACTTTTAATATCTTTCTCTTTTTCTTTTTCCTTTTCTCTCTCTGCCTCTTTTTCTCTTTCTCTCTCTGCTTCTTCCTCTCTCTCTTCTTTTTCTTTGGAAGGGACATTTTTATTAGTTGAGAAGGATAAAGTTTCCACTGAAACAGGCTCTTCTAAATCCTTGCTAGCTTCTTGAATTACATTTAATGCTTTATCATGTGAGAGGCTTATATTGTATCTTAATTTTGCAATATCTGATGGTTCTTGATAAGATAGTACAAAAACATCATCATAAATATTTTCAATGACATTTTGAACATGTTCATAATCTGAGTACTGTACCTCATGCATATCTGTTTGAACTGCAAATTCCCTCTTGCTCTCATTGCTTGACTTTTGGGATACTATTTCCAAACTTTTCACTTTTGGGGTCCCTATGTTTTTCTCCTGGGATTCTAAAGAAGACGCTTGAAAGGACTGCTCATCTTTCTTAAATGATCTTTCTCTTGTATTGTCAATTTTCTTATCATTGTCTTTTTCGAAATCTGATTCAAAAACTTCCCTCTCATATTCTAGATCATCAATATCTACTGAAAAATGGGTATGCACATCAGCACCTTGATCTTCCTTATCTTCTGGAGCTAATTTTCTTTTTTTGTCCATTTCATCATCTTTAAGTTTTTCACTCCAATCTCTCTCCACAGGATCTTTTTTCTTAATACTGCTAGTTGGAGAAGAAAGTTTTGATGATACATTCTCACTATATTTTTGACTAGAACTTCCCATTTTATTTTTATCTTTTTTCTTTTTATTTGTCGTACCTGCAGCTGACCCTGACATCAGGTTAAGCATGCTGCTTTTCATAATGGCAGTTATAGAAGTAAGTATTGGATTTGGGATGTCATCTTTTTTCATTGAGATGTTCTTGGTTTTAGAACTTTTCTTTCTACTCGTTGTACCTTTATTTATTTCTAGAGTGTCTGTCATATTTTTCTGGTCTGAGGATAAAGAAGTGCGTTTATATGATTGCTGTGGCAGAGTAAGTTGATTCCCTTTGAAGCAACTGATTTCCTGTGTAGAGATGTTTTGTGGTATGTGTTGAACTCTTTGGGTGATGTTCTCTGGATTTAGAAATGAAAAGAAGATGGAAGACCAGTCCCCTGAAAAAAGTGGTTGAATCTTGAATGCAGAGATTGCTTTCTGAGCTAAATCACAAATCATTTCTATAAACATGTCATTTTTATCATTTTTCTGCACATCATTGGATTCACATTTTCCTATGAACTGGTCATATACAAAATCAGATATCTTATCAACTGTCTCTTTATCAATTGGTGGAAAAGAAAATAGTTTTTCAGCATTTGGTAAAACTTTAATTTCACTTTTCTTAAATTCTCCAATCAGAGAATTTGCAAATTTTATAGCCAAGCCCACAGTGTCTAGCTCTGGTGTTTCTTTGTCCTCAGAATCTTCAGAAATAATGGGGAGAGAACAAAATTTGTGAACAAGGTCAACAATTACATCTTCCAAAAATGTAGCTGAATATAGAGAAGGTTGTGTCTTTTCTTTGCCAGAGTTAGAAGGTTCAGAGACATGGTCCTTATCGCTGAAAGATGATTCTTCACCATGTAAAAATGGCTGTAAATGATGATCCATGATTTCCTTCATAATGAAGCCAGCTATTTTACTGAGAAATGAGTCTCCCTTTGTGTCTTCACTCTTTTGTACTTCATCTTGGAATTCAGATTTTTTCAGAATATTATCGCATATGGAGTCAACCAAATTTTCAACAGCTTCTAATGGTGTACTTTCGGCATTATCCTCTGCCTTGGAAAGTCGGATCTCGTGTTCAGAAATTTCTTTTATAATTTCATCAGTTAGATTTGAAGCTGCATCCTCAAACTCATAATCTGATATAACCTCTTCCTCTTGTAGATCATTTTCATTGTGAGTTGAAGGGAAGATATGCAGTAGGAGCTTGTAAATCATATCTTCTAAAAGAGAACGAGGCAGTACAGTCATACATGATGGCAAGGCATGACTGTCCTTTGTGATGATGTTAAGCACACGTGTGATGATATTATCAGCTCGAGGGGAAGAATAGGAAGAAGACTCTAATTCTCCTGAAACTAATGATTGCACCTGGTAATCATAAATTTCTTCCAATAGCAAATGATATATTTTCCTTCCCAAACAGAGAGTGTCACTTTGTATAACTTTATATATTTTAACCAGAGATTTATATTCATCTAATATTTTTTCATAAATTGAATGAACTGTTTTTTGAACCATTTCTTTATATTCCTCTGAAAAATACAAATTTTTATCCAAGTTATCTGCAACTAAAATCTCTGATGTGGTGAATTCCGTAACAATAAAATTTACCAATGTTGTTACAATCTCAGTGATTTTGGCTTTTGCTCTATCTGGGTTTTCAGCAGCTGAAACATTATGTGAAAATGCATAAAAGATTTTGCATAAAAGCTCAGAAATTACCTCCTCCAAAAAGGCAGCTGAGTTCACAATAAGAGACAATTTTCTTTGTTTAGAATCTATTGCTGTTGGTTGATAAGTTTGATGAACTGCAGCTGAAAGAAGAGATTTATCTCCAGATAAAAATGACTGAAGATGATGGTTAAAAATCTCTTTTATTATAAAACTTGCTACTTGTGACACAGGTATATTACTTATGCCTTTTTTATCTTTTGTAAGAGACTGGTACAGATTTGAATGAGAAAGATCAGCGTAAATGGAATCAACCATAGCCTGGATAGCTTTTTCTGAAAACATACTTTGTTTTTCATTCCCATGTTTTACAATACATATTGCATGTTTTGAAATTATTGACATTATTTCATTTATCAATTTTATGACTGTATTACTTAAGTCTGATTGAGAAATATCTGAATGTTCTTCACCAAAGGCCAATGGACTCATCTTAGATATAAGCTGAGTGATTATTTTTTCCAAGTGAGTATGTGATAACATAGTTGTATATGTTGTTGAAGCTTGTCTTCGGAATCTTGATTTACTAATACTGTGTTGGACTTTATTTATTAAAACATTTGCGCTGAGTTTGGAATGTGACTTAAAAGGCAGTTTTGATATAATATTTGGATGTATTTGAAAAATAATAATTTCGGACAGGATGATTTTAGTTACCCTTTCAGCCAATGTCTTTGGGTCATTTAGAAAATCTTTATTGGGCATTATTTCCATTTCATATTCTTGCAAAATTTTGCTGTACACCATGTCAATAGTTTTATTTACTATATCTCTCTCCACTGGAGGCAAACAAAATTGTTCCTCGGCATTATCTAAAACACTAACTTGGGCTTTTGAGAATTCCTCTGTTATAAAGTGTATGAGTTTTTCAGCTTTATCAAACAGTTCATCTTCTGAATCTCTTACTGATTTTGTTTGTACAATGCCTACCACCCTGTGGAATATTTTGCTTAATACTCCACAGACCACATCTTCCAAAAATGTTGAGGAATAAACACTGCCATAAAATAATTGCCTTCTTGCATCACCAAAACATGTATATGGTGAAGAAGATAGTGCCTTTCCATCCACAAATGGCTGAAGATGTTGTTTACAGACATATTTGATGATAAATCCTGCTATCTTATCAATAAGAGAATCATTACTGCTTGTAATACTTTGTTCAACTGATTCTTGAGACTCAGAATTTTGTAAAATATTTTTGAATACTGAATCAACAAGATGCTGAACATCATCTTCTGAATAAACAAACTTGGTTTCTTCTTCATCTTTTGAAAATCGAATTTCATGCTGGGAAATTTTCATCCTAATATCACTAATTAGGTTAGAAGCAATTTCATTGAAATTCAATTTTTTTCTATGTTTTGAAGTTTCTTTGTTAGGAACCATGGTAGACACAGAAGGAAATAATTTAGATAATAGTACTCTGATCATGTCTTCTAAAAATGTGTATGGCAGCAAGGTGTTATACAGAGGTAAACTCTGGCTTGATTTGATACAGTTACTGATGTTACTGAGGATGTCCTGGACAATAGTCTCAGCCACTGAAAGAGAATAGGAAGAAGCAGACAAATCCCCAGAAAATAGTGGATGAAGAAGGTAATCTGAAATAGTTGCTATAATTAAATTGGTAATATTTTCCACAAAATTATCAGTACCTTCTGACTCTTTATCTATGTCAGGATCGAGCCCATACTGTTTTAACACATTTCCATAAACTAAGCTGACGAGTTCATCTACAATATCCGTATTGGCAGAGGGGAAACACTGCTCTTTGCCATCATGTGGAATATGAATTTTAGCTTCATCAAAATGATTATTTATTGAGTTTACTATTTTTTTGGTCATGCCTTGCAGCTCAACTGCAGTGTTATGCTTTGGATTGAAAATCTTTGATAAAAGTCTGGCAACAATCTCCCCTACAAACGTATCTGGAAACGGCTTCTGGGGTCTGTCTGACTCTACAACTTCACTGAGAACCTGCTTCACCATATTAGAGACTTCATCCAGTGGAGTCCTTGGACGAGGTATAAGCTCTCCACACAAAAATGGCTGAAGATGATTTTCAATAATCTCTTGGATAATAAAACTGGCTATTCGGTCAACTATCATTGGGCTTCGGTCGATTATGCTTTTCTGTACTGAGGCAAGAGAGTCAGACATTTGCAAAATATTACTATAAACAGAATCCACCATCTTTTGGAGGTTTGTTCCAGTACATAGATCTTGATTATCATATATAGTGAACCATATTTTATGCTTTGAAATGGCTGATTTAACCTTATTTGTTATACGGGTGGACATTTCATTAAAATCTGAAGTCAGCAAATACTGTTTTGTAAAGAAGGAAGCCTTATGAGGTGGAGGAATGAGCTGAGATAAAAGCTTTCTGATGACATCTTCTAAAAAGGAGTGCGATAACATGGTGCGATAGCCTGCTGAAGACTTGGGTAGGGAAATAAATTCTCTCAGGTTATTTTGAAGCTTTTGCAGTATAATTTCAGCTTGGAGAGGGTAATAAGAGTGGGACATGAGTTGTGCCCCATAGGAATATGGGAGTTGGTAGTCTAAAATCTCTAACAATATGCCATTAGTTATTTGTTCTGCTAATGAGGTATGGTCGTAAAATAGATTATTACTACAAGTGACTTTTGTTTCATATTGCCGTAAAACATCATAATAAACTGAGTCAACAATCTTACTAACAGTTTCTTTAGGGACTGGTAGAAAATATAAACTTTCTTCAGCATATCGGAGAACACGGACTGGAACATTATTAAATTCGTTCACTACATTGTTAATAAACAATGTATTCATCTCATACAGCCGAGCCTCAGTGATGTTCTTATTTTTGCACCACAATGAGGTAGAGAGATTGGAAAACAATTCTGAAATTATTTCTTCCAAAAACGTGGCTGAATAAACACCTGTCTTCACACCTCCTTGATATAGCTTGTTGTGAATGCCTCCTGTATCCATTTTCTTTGTTCCATGTTTTTTGAGAGGAGATACAGAAGAAGATTTTACTTTGGATTTCTTACAAGATGGTGCTTGTAATTTGGAGCCGACCACACTGGTATTGTTCAGGGATTCTCTCAAAGAAGTACTGTTATAACTCATGAATCCTAAAGAGCCTTGACTTTGTCCTGATTCGATTAATTCTGACCTTTTTGTTTTTGTGAAACTAGATTGAATTTCTCTTGTTCTGCAGTTCAAATGTTCACTTGCAAAAGGTGGACTTTCAGGAGTTTGTTGTACACTGTGAACTAATTTGTCCATCAATGATTTTACTAAACTGTGGGAAATAACAGTAAGGACAGAGTCTGATGACAATAAATCTTGATCAGTTTCTTCCATATTTTCCAAAGGGTCTGGCATGTAATTGCCATGAAGTTTTTCACAATCCGTTGCTCTCTTTAAAAAATCAAATTTTCCATCTTCTACATTTTGTAGTATTTTTAAAAGTTGGCGTTCTTCTGCTGGTATTTCTTTAGAAATAGGATCATTATCAGGAGAGACAGCGCTTGTACATTTTTCCAAAAGGATTCTAATAAGTTTCTCACACACAATATTAAGAAGAAAAACTGACTTGGGGGAGAGCCCTAGGTTATTTGCAAGTATGCTATTATTTTGTTGATTATTTGGGGAGGAGAAAAATGTTCTTGCAGTTTCTCCAGAATCTGTAGCCCTTTCTGAGCATTCATCAGGCAAAAATAGATCTAAAACAATATTAAAAACTTTATTGACTACTTCTTTGGATTCGTTTGTTTTTAGGTTACCAACTAGGTTGTCTAACTTATGTGCAAGATGGTTTAATTTTTTTTTTTGAACTAGTTGATCCATTTGTTGAATAGATGACTGCCAATCTCTAGGGCCTGTCTGTGTTTCCACTGTATTGGTTTTGTCACAAATGGACACACTATTATTCCTAATCATGGAACATAATTTGTTTTCTCCATTGTTTTCAAAGTGTTGATTCATTCCTATTTCTTTAGACAGTACATGAATCACTCCTATTGAGAGATCCTGAAAGAGGTTATCAAAGTCAGCAGAAGCTACTCCTGGACAGTAAATGAAGTTTGTTTTTACGGAGCATATTTGCTGTGCATTGTCAGCCTTTATAATGTTACTATTACAAAGTATTTTAATAATGATTTCAGAAATATTTAAAGCAAGTTCTCCAATAGAAATTGACCTGCTCTCAAACACTTGAGAATGCACTGAAAGAATCGTGTTAAATGCTGCTTCTTGGATTTCTGATACTTTCTCTTTTTCTCTATTTTCTTTGGTGCCATCAGAAATGCTTGAAATTAAATTGAAAATGACTGACTCAGTGAGATGCTCACAAAATTGATAAATAGAAGCATCGTTGTATGTACTTTTTTGAGGCTGTTTTGATTCATATTTTTTCCTTGACAATGTAGAAATAATAGACACTTTCTCCTCACTGGAAACTTAAAAAGAAAACATGACCATTTTTAGTATGCATTAAAGGAAATATGGAAAACGCAATATACTGGTAATTATTTTATGGAGCATCCCACTAATGAAAAAAAAAAAGTAGTACAGAAATAAATTGAGTTTTCCTCAAATACTTATTTCTTATTTTGTAGAATTTTATAGCCAGAAAGTTGAGAAAATAGCCCCAAAGAATTCAAATCATCCAGTTACTGGTGTCTGCCTTGATAGGATGGTTATGGGCTCTAAGAAGTTGAAATGCTTTAGGCAGGGGTATGATTCCCAGATTTAGAGATACATCCTATCACATGTTTGGTGCTATCTAGAGATCTCATGTCTGTTTTCAAAATATTTTTAGGTAAAACATTAATGTTAATGCTGTGCTTTACTTTTGGCATGCTAAGGAATGGTGCTGCAATATCAAATTGACTAAAATAAAAGTGTGGCAACACCAGAAAGGTTAGCAATAGATTGCAATGGCAGTCATATTTTAACTACTAGAAAACAATTTGTCACAAAGAAAGGTCAACCTAATTAGCCAAAGGACACTATTCTTTGTTCTGTTCTGTTACAAATCATTACCTACTTAGGATGACCAACTTACAAGAGTGGCAGCTAGAGAAACAAACTATTTTTTCTTAAAAATTATTCAGAACCAAATTGTATATTATATTTATTTATGTGGAATCAGATGAGATTCTTTGGAGATGGGTGGCTTTAAGCTAAGCTTTCACTGTTAGACAGAATATGATCATGTTGAGAGGTAGGGAATGAGAAAATAGTATTCCAAGTAGAAGACACATGAGTGAAGTCACTAGAAGGCCCTGGACATGTCTGAATACAGAGCCTTGAATATTCTTTTTTGCTATTCCATCATCTTTTATTTCCATTGGAATCATATTGTTTGTAGCTTGATTTCCTCATCAATTCATTTAGAAGATAAATATGCATTTCCTACATATTCACTTCTGATTAGAAAATCAATTTGATAGAAAGTGTCAAGTACTAATGAGAATGGGATCAAGGATCTACTTTTGCTTGTTTTGTTTTTCTTTATTTTTCTAAGATAAGTTAGGTCATGCCTGGGGAAGTTTGTAATCGCAGATGCATAACGAACTGCCCACTCTAGAATCCTAAGGGTAGGAAACAATCTCCTTGTACAAGTGGAAAAGATTATTAATATCTCCTGTTTTAATGGCGGGCAAGTGATATATCTGGACCAGTAATGTAGCAACTAATTACTGGTGACGGGAAGTATTAGCCCTGTTTAGGGTTATGATAATATTATGAAATTAAATTTGACTAAACTACCAAGAATCAATAGTTTTGGCACAAAAATGACTATTATATATAATTTAACCTAACGTAGACAGAAAAGAATACTGAAAAAGGGAATGTAAATGTAATCTTTATAAAAGTATAAACAGGAGGAATTTAAGTGAGAATACTAGAATGCAAACAAAAGATTTAATTTTACTATTCTTATAAAATATTAATAATTATAGCAAAACTTCAATTATACACTTTGAAAAAAGATTGCATAACTTTAAATCAATTAAACTGTACATGACTTAAGATTACAGAAGTCATGTGTAAGAACTTTAAAAACTTGTTGGAATTCATGCCTCATGCTCAACAACCAAAGTCTCCTACTTCAAAATTACCTCATTTTCTTCCATCTACAGATATTAAATACTGACCAACACAACATTCAGGTTCAAATGATACAAATATTTACCTTTTATTATTCTTTTAGCATTGTGATAGGTTAAAAAGCAATTAACTAATCAGTCCACTTGCAAGGCTATTTCAGAAAAACACTGAAGGCAAGCTTATTGCACAGGACTTCTTTTAAACATATCTTTTATTCTTTTTCCTAAATCATGCCAACTTTTATAGTAAGTTATCTCCTTCTTACCTTCAGTCCTGAAGTTCTTTAGATGTGTGACCACAGATGTGGTGACATGCCTTGCTATTGAATGAATTTCACTGAGACCCAGTTCATGATCAGTAAAAGCAATGACTTCAATTTCATTCAGAGATTCTGTTTTCTTTGGGTACTTATTTTTATGCCATTTGTGCAATAAAGAAGAATCTGTCTGGCTGACTTCAGGGGTTTTGTTTTCTTCTTCAGGTACACAGCTGATTCTTTTATGCCACATTCTAAGCAAACTCTTCTCCTCATTCTTCTGTCCTCCACATACCTCAGAAAAAGGGCTTTGCTTTGATATGAAAAATGGTTTCATTGTTTCCGCACTTTCATTAGCGTGTGCTTGACTTGGAATGCCATAGCTGGACAGCACAGTATTGACAATGTTTTCTGCAGCTAAACATATTTTGAGTGGAGGAACAGTTGTCTGAATTTGGTTTGGCTCAACAACTTGTTTTAGGGTCTCATAATGAAACACTTTGGGATTTTCGCTTTTTCCTGTTTCCATGAATGACATGACTTGCTTTAATGCTGTTTCTGTGGAATCATTTGCTTTCTTAAAAAGTTTTTGTAAGACACTGCCTTCAGGAAGGAAGCTATTTCCTGTCACCACCTCATCAAAATAACCAAAGTTAGGTTTTCTCGGGCTGTGACCTTGTACTTTGTGTAGAGAATTTGATGGTGTAGTTTCTGAATCAGGCCTTTCCATTGGCTCTAAGCTTTTGATTGTGTCGTCTACAGAGGATCCGACATAGGAGGGTAAATTTGATGAAATTTTACATTTCTTTTCCCTATCTTCCTCTGAATAAAACACCACACCAGGGACACTCATTTGTGGAGACTTATTCCCCAAACTGCCTTCCTTTAACTTTGATGTGGGCATTTTCATACAAGTTTCAAGTCTAACCTGGTTAACAATGTAGGTGTTTTCAGCTACTTGTAACAAATTTTCCTGGGCAAGGTTTTTGATCAAAGACTCATTGAAATGAGTACACTGGTCCATCAGTGTGCCAATGATATCACTTGCTACAAAGTTCTCTTTCAAAATACTAATTGAAGAGGGTTCCATTTGGCTTATTTCTTTGTCTAGCTTGTTCTTAATCATACCAAGCATGTCACTGACAATACTGACAGCATACATAAGTAATTCAGAATGGAATGAATGTACCTGTAGAAGGGTATTCTGTATATTTTCCTTGGAAATAGTACTTAACTTGGATTCATCAGAAAACGTTTTTAGTGGTTGTAATCTTGGCAAGATCTTTTTGCTTAATAGTCTCTGTTGGACAGGAAAAAGGGTTTCTATAGGCATTTTCACTATTTCAGAAAACTCATATTTAGAGATATGTTTAAACTTCAAGTCCACAAATGACTCTAATATGTTTAAAACCCTTTCTATGATGTCTTGAACAATTTGGTTGCTAGAGCTCACAGAAAATTTGTCTTTTGTCTTCGCAGTAGAGAATGATAAACTGCTGTGGATTTGCTTGCCTGGAAAACCATATTTACTTTTAGCAGAAATGTGTTCTTTAGTGTTTGCTGGAATTTCTTTATAATCTGGAGTGGGCAACTGGGACAAAAAACAAAGCTGTAATTTTTCAAATAGCATTTCAACAATTTCCCTTCCAAACATATTAATTTGTGCTTTGGTATCCTCAGCTCTAGTTGAAGCTCCTTTCAGACGATGATAAAACCTGCTTTCACAATTGTCAAGAGGTGGCAAATTTAAAAGTGAAAGAGAATATTCTAATTCTTTTGCTTTTATTGAAATTTCAGTCAAAACATTTTCAGCAATTGTCAATAGCTTACATTTTTCATTTTCCATGTCATTGGATTCTGTCTGCCATTTGTCAAACATTTTTTTAAATATACCTTCCTTAGGAAAAATTTGTTCTAGCTGTGAAGAAACATTCTCCAAGTAAAAACATGCTTGATTGGTAAGGGACTCTGAACCTATATTACCCTGTGAAAGTTTGAGGTCATCCAAATGTGAGAACTTTCCTGGACAATCAAAAGGATGCTTTTTTGTAACATACAATTCTTGTAAAACCATGTTAACTATTTTATTTGCTAACACAATTTCATCAGATGGCAAAGCTTTCATATTTACCATTGCTTTGTTTTTCTTCACCTTTTCAAATTCTTTCACAACTGCTTCCAGGATATTACTGATTATGTCCTTTGCAAGCATTTTTAATTCTGAAGTGGATAATTTTGTTTCCAGTAAATTTTTGGCATCTCCTGTTGGTTGAACGTTTGGCAGTCCAGTGGCAGTCTTGGACTGGCTGTCTTTTGGAATCTTCTCCCCAGGACCCAACTTGGTCTTGCTTTTGGCCTTAGCACCATTTGGGCCTAGGTGAGGTTTCGTTGTAACTTTAGACAAAGAGCTCCCTTTCGATCTTGGTTTCAAACTTGTTTTAGAACTTGGCTTAGGGCTGTTCTTAGGACTGTCTTTAGGGCCAGGTTGCCTTAGAAGTTGCGACTCATCAGAACAAATTTCAGAGGCCAAATTCTCATCTAGATGAAATGAGACAAAATTTGTGATTTTATCAAGAACGGTTTGAACTAAATCTTTTTCTACTTGTGATGGCGAATATTGCAAGAAAGGCTTTTCCAACACAGAGACGTTTTGACTGTCTGCATGAGAATGAACCTGTCCTAGTGCAGATCTGGGAGAGTTACTTCTTTCTCCTCCTTGTTTAGTTTCTCTGCACTTCGATGGTTTCAATAGTGGGGGCTCTTTGTTGTCAGTCATTTCTGTTTCTTTCCTTTTATGATTTTCATATATTGATGTCACAACTACAGAGTACATTTTTCCCAAGACACTTTCAACTATGTCATTTGCTGCACTGTTAATATGTGCTTGAAAATCATTTTGTTGCGTTATGCCTGAAGATTTTACTTTGGAATTAGATGTAAAATTAGAAATTTCATTATATGGAGGCAAATGGCCTATAACTTCCATTGCTCTTTGATACAACTTATTTAAATGTTCTTCCACTACAGTCAGCAATTCATTTTTTTCTTTTTGTTTTGAGTCTCTATTTCTCATAAATATTTCTTCCAAAACAATTCTTTGGGTTTTCTTTGCGGATATCATTTCATTTTGTTCTAGTTGATTCTTTGTAAACAGAGATTGTTTGGTTTTTTCTTCCTTCTGTTTTCCTTCCTTCTGCAGTGATATTGCATTTGATTCAGTTAATTGTGCAAAGTTGGGATTCTCTTTTGAGTAAATACCAATTTCCTTTACAGATCTTCTATCTAAAATCTTTAGCATACTGCTGACGATTTCACTCACAATCATATTTTCTTGGTATAAAATATTACCTGAATATGGATATATCTTTTGGATTTCTAAGTCTAAATCATTTTTAATAAGCTTCAAGGTGGCACTGGCAATGATATTAGCATATTTCTTAAGAATAGCTTGTGATACATGAATTGTGGATCCAGCCTTTTTCCTGTCACTGGCAAAAGCGGAATCTGTGAGCTCTTGACTGACAATGGTTTCAGTTGTTGATAGTCTGGAGACATTCACATTTGATTCTACTTGGCTTGATTCAGGAAAAGTGCTCTGGTCTTGTTTACAGTTCCCCAATTCTGTGCTAACAAATGACTTTTCGTTAGGCTGGAAAGCAAAAGTAATTAATGAATCTACTCTTTCTGTGGCAAAAGATTCTAAATGATTGAAAATGGCGTTAGCAATGAAATTTACACTTTCCTCATATAGGTCAGAAGCAGATTTCTTGATGTCCTCTTTCTTTACTACAGTTTTCTGATTATCATCAGCATAAGATGACCTCTGATTTCTTGAGTATGGAAAAGACACAGCTTTTCTTTCACTTTTTGAAGCCTTAAGATGAGGTTCTGGACACTCTGTTTTGGGAAATGTATCACAAACGGTCAGGGGCAATCTTGCTGAAGTAGGAGTCTTTGCATTCATGACAAGCATTAGAGACATACTGAGATTATGAAGAACAATGTTCACTATGTCAGTGGATAGCAAAATGACATCTGATTTAGGAACTGAAAGTTTTGGAATAATCTTATTTGCACTCTCAATGAACAGTTCAGAATTTGCTCCTGAATGTTTACTGGCTATGCTACATTTCAGAGTAGGCGTGGCATATGAGAGATTATTCTGATACACTGTTTTTTCATAAATGTCACACAGGATTCCTTCAACGATATCTTGTACTTGAAACTGAAGTATTTTTCGATATTCAATCTTATTGAACAGTGTTTCAATAATACCTTCTTGCTGACCTGAGTCAAGTTTTTTGTCAGAATTGTTTTTGTCACGTTTGCTTTTAAGTGATACAATATCTAACACTGTGTTAACAATTTGACTTGCAATACTATCAGAAACCACAATGTTAGTTGAGAAAGGAATTTTCCTTTCTTTATCTAACTCATGTTTTATACCTTGTAAAATTTTTCTAGCCACTTCTGTTGCATAAGAATTTAATTTAGATGAAGACAGTTGGCAAAAGTTGGTCTTTCCTAACTTAATATGATCCACAGAGCAACAGGAAGATTGCTCATCTGAATATGAATCTTTAGCTAATAATGCTTTCCTCAATGTAGTCTTATTTTCCTCAATAGGTAAAGGCATTGCAACTGTGAAGTTCTCTTGGGGGAAAAAGAGAGATGTTACTTTGGAAGTAGCAAAAGTTTCTAAATTTGTTAATATTGCCTGAACAATGTCTTCAACTACATTTACCTTTGTCTGCTTGTCAACCTTGAATCTGGACTGGAGAATACGTGGGTTTCTGTCCAACAGTGTGACAGAAGACTTTCTTCTGTAGGTGTGTTCAGGAAAAGAATCATTTGCTGAAAAGGTGATATTTTTATACTTATTTTCACTTACATTTCTTCCTTTCATGGCAGCTAAATAAAGTTTATGAAATACAGTTCTAACAATATTATCTGTTACTATGGTTACATCGCCTTCAGACACAAAAGGACCCATCATTTTATCAATAAATGGAACAGATGTTTGAGCAATTGGCTCATCAACATGGTGAGACATGCCACTAAAAGGAGAGTGGGAGAGAGAAAGCACATTTAATTGACTTATTAAAGCATTTTGAAAAATTTCCTTCAAAATATTTCTTATAATGGGAGCAATTGGAGATTTATGTGGTTCTTTGAGTTTTACTTCAATTTCATTTAAGGCTCTTTCTAGAACCCATTGTTCAAGAGAACGTGTTTTAGTTTCTTCTCTTAGTTGTGATGTCTCTCTGATAACTATTTTCTCTTTATGTGCATCATCTTCTAGAAATGAATCTGATTCAGCTCCTCCAGGAAGAAAATTTCCGTACGTTGGCCTGTAGTGATAATTTTCAGTGCCACACTCTGCAGATTCAGTTTCGTTAATCATATTTGAGGATAGTGCATCTAAAACTAAATTGACTATATCCTTAAACATTTGTGCCTCAGGTGGTGGATTTTTCACACCCCTTTTCGAATCCGATGAATTCTCATTTAATTCTGTCTGAATAGCCTTCAAAATAGCATTTGATATCTTCTTTGCATGCACATATAAAGCAGACTGCAATGATTCCACGTTTGTGTCTGTGAAAATACTGGTATTGTCACACTCCCAATCCATTTTACTGATCTTCTCATTTTCTTCAATAACAGCATTTATAGTTTCTAAATTTCCATTGACAAACTCTTCCAGTTCAGCAAAGACCATGTTAACAATATCCGAAGCTGCAGCTTTCAGTTTATTTGGATGTGTTTCTTTAGTTCTCTCTGTTTTGGAAGACACAGGAGCGATATTGGCATTGCTTTTGGTTACCTCTTTATTGTCTTCCTGAATCATTATGGAAACAATGCTAGAGATGATGTCGGTGCATTTGCCCATTTCGTCAATAATTGAAGTAAATGATAGGTTGTCAATGTCAAGTGACTCAGAGAGAGCTTTAAATCCAGAACTTGCAGAACTGGCATCCGTGTCAATACAGCATAATTTTGCCAGAATGTATTCCAAAATTGCTTTGGAAATGAGATGAATATTAGACTTCGATGCAGCAGTTTGCTCATTTCCATTCATCTTCTCTCTGTTTTGGTGACTACAAGATGGCTGAGAGTGAGTGTGAGTTTCTGTGAGCTGGCTTAACATTTCATGTAGTGTCTCCGCAATTCTGTCTAACACTTGCAATTTGCCTTTCTCTTTGAGATCTTTCCCATCAATGACACTGTGGAGAGCACAGGGAGTAGACAGATTTTTGTAAAAATTTTTTTTATTCTGCTTACTTGGCAAAATATTTTGTTTATCAGTGTTCTCAGATCCATATGAAGTTGTAGACTCTGAATGAAGTGAAGTATTTCTTTGGTCTGCATTTTTACTTGATAACATTTCACAAATACAAGTTAATAACGGACTTGCCATAATGTCATCATTGACATTTGTTACAACAGATTTTAATTTACTCTCAGTGTCATCAACATATCTTTTCTCGTTTGGAACGGTTTTGGTATGATTGGTTTCCCTAAAATTTAGGTTTTCCTTACTGAGTTCCAGTTCATTCTGGATAGCACTCAAAACGATGTTTACTACTTTAGCTGTGTAAGAACTAAGTTGAGATTGTAATGAAGATTGCTTGGCAAGTGAAGGTTTGAAGTCCATTTGCAATTTTGGACAAACAAATAACTTCAGCTTTTTAAAAACTGTATCTATGATCTTGTCGTTAATGTCCTCTACGGGTTTAGAATCACTTCCTTGAAATTTTACCCGGGAACTATCTGTAGGATCTACATTGACTGCAGATAAGTATTTCATTTTCTTTTCACTGTCAAACCATATTTTCAATGGCTTTTTACTTGGTATATCCTTGATTGTGGGATGAGTTTCAAAATTATTTCGTAAAGTTTGATGAACTGATGATGAAGTAGAAGTTTTAATGGTATTAGAAGTGCAGCCTGATGCCTTATGAAGTATATGTAACACAGCATCTGTTATTTCTTGGGCTACTGTATTAATTTCTGATACAGAGAACATATGGTCCATCCAGTCTTGATCTGACAGTCCTTGGGTATCTAACTGACCAGGAGGAAAGGAAGGTACCTCATTGAGCATTTCTGTTAAAATAACTTTAACTATGTTTTCTGAAGCCTTTTGTATTTGATGCTTTTGATCTTGGCCAAAAAAGGAAATGTCTTTATTCAAGCGGACCTTTTTCTTTAAAATGGCATCATTATTAAGAGGTGGTAGCTCAGACTTTAATTCCCAATCATGAAATACAACTCTGCTTCTAGGAGCAGATTTTGTAGGTGGTTCAGTATTTGTTTTATGTTCAAAACAAGTGTTTCCTTTTGTTGACTGTTGCTTAGGAATCTGTTTTAGTGAATTTATTTTTTCCTCCTTGAAAGACGAATCAATCACATTTTTTACCATCTTATCTATCTCTTCATTATCATCTTCAGAATAAAGGGCCATGCCAGGAACATTAATAGGTGAAAATGATCTTCCAGGCTTCGTGTGATTAGATAATCTGGTGCCAGCAAGTCTGTACTTTTCTTCGGTGTCAGAAGTCAGATTTACTCTAGGTTGTCTACCTTTTTGAGCACCTACATTTTCAGGTTCCTGATGGAGCTGAGTGAAAATATCATCAAATAGCTGAAGGAGTTCTACTGTTTCTTCAGATGCAATAAGTGTCTCATCATTAAGTTCAGTTTGTACATAACCCAGTATGGTGCTGATTGCTTCTTCTATATAACCAACCAAAGAGGACTGGGAAAGAATTTTTGATACTAAATTTTGTATTTCTTCTTTGACAACTAAATTAGCTGCATCAGGTTCAGAACTAGATTTTTTACTGTCCTCTCTCTGAAGGAATATATATGTCGGCTCTGTTGTAAGTTGCTGATAGGAAAGTTTTGCTGTGTCTTCAGGATGAGGAGGTTCATTTTGTTTATATGATGCAAGAGTCTTCAGCCTTTCTAAAATATCTTGTACCATGTTCTCTGCAATATCACACATGGGTTCTGAACTAGAAGACAGTGAGTCTTTTAAAGGTTTTTCATTTGATTGTACAGGTTCCTCACAGGCTGTTAAGCTTGGTTTAATGTCAACTGGCAAGTCTTCCTGTGAATACATTTCAACATATGTTTTCTCAACTGCTGATTCTAATTTTTCAAGCATGTTTTCCACAATATCAGAAGCTACTGAGGAGATATCAACATTGGAGAGCACATCATCTTTTTCAGGCTCATTTTGGTCAACAAAAACTTCAGCAGTAACAGAAGAAAGAGAGGGAATTGCCTGGGTTAAGTCAGACATTATTTCTTGGAAAATGCTTTCTAAAATCAATTGAGTTTCTTCTTTCAAATAACATTTAAAGTTAACAAAAACATTTTTTAAATTCTTTATTTCATCCATGGCCTTTTCTTTTTGATCACCAAAAAATGAACTCCCCAAGCTGTCAGTTCTGTCGGTTTCAGTGGTAGCATCCTTAGATCTTTTAGTGCCTGTTTCAAATGATGCTAATAAGTGACTGTCAGATTTACTATTTCTGAGCTTAGGATATGAACATCGGAGGCTGGTTTTTCCATATTTGAGTTTAGAGTTTATGGGCTGTCCTTTTGTGTTATATGTTTTCCCAGTGGCTGTTCTTTCCATATATGCAGAAGGAGGATCTAAAGTTGTGTTTGCTCTTTTTACTGACACATCAACTGTAAATGCACAGGGCTCTGGCTGAAACGTTCTAGCTATTTCAGGTGTGTAGCTTCTGTATGTAAACTCTTCACTGCATGTACTACAGAAACTTGAACTATCTGAAGAGAGGATGGAGTCATCAGACAGTGGATATGTATTATTTTGTAACCTTTCTTCGTATTTTGTGATGGCTGGGTATAATATGCTGGTTACTGTAGCCACAACCCAGGTCATTATATTCTGAATTATACTATTCAATTCTTCAGAAGTTACCTGGAAAGTGGATCATCAGGGGTGAAAAAACTCATGTGACAATTTATTCTACTTTGGACAGGCAGAGGGTAACATTTAATTTTTCCTATGAAACACTGCATAGATAATCATCATAGTTTACTTTAAAATGTAGCAGAAAAAGTGAAGAAATATAGAATTTCAGATTAATTTTAACTTGACTTATTCTGTACTACAGTAAATTATTTTTTGCATAATATTTTATTCATATTCCCTCCAAAGTATACCCTTTTACTTCCAGCATTTACTACTGGGATAAATAATTTTTTAGAAAAAAAATTACCAAATTGCTATCTGAGCACATGACATGAAAATGTTTTGGCAGGAATATGTTCATGATACAGTTAAAATTTTAAAGATACATAAAATTATTTTTAATAAAAAGTATTTCTTCTTAGCAAAGTATCTCAAGAATGGAAGAAAAAGTATCCAATGTACTCAGCCCTAATATGAAGCTAATTTATAGCTTTCATATGAAGGCTAAAACCCAATTATAGCACAGGAATACAGGGATAGGGGAAAGGGAG
>CAUYON010149731.1:0-11156 GCA_963573935.1 Arctocebus calabarensis
ATGGGGCAACACCTGTGTCTCAAAGGAGTAGGGCACCAGCCCCATAGACCAGAGGTGGCGGGTTCAAACTCAGCCCTGGCCAAAAAAAAAAAAAAACAACAAAAAAATCAAATCATGGTATATGTACATCATGGAATACCATGTAGCCATAAAAAAGGATGGAGATGTCACACCTTTTATATTTATCTGGATGGAGCTGGAACATATTCTTCTTAGTAAAGTATCTCAAGAATGGAAAAAAAGTATCCAGTGTACTCAGTACTACTATGAAATCAATATATAATCACCTACACACTCATATGAAGGGCAAAGCATAACTTTAGTCCAGAAAGTAGAAGGGAAGAGGAGAGAGAGGGGAGAGGCGGGGGAATATGGGAGGAGACAGGGTATTCGGGGGGACATCACCTAATGTGCATGATGCAATGATACATTTCAAAACTATTAAGAAATGAGTATAATTGCAATGGATGTGTTACTTAGTTCAATGTAAGCACTTCACATTGTATATCAAAGCAGTACACTGCACCTCATAAATGCATTAGTGGGCCCTCCCCCAAGATGGCAGATGGGATGGATGGCCAAACTCTCAGGTGAGAGAGAGGCTGGCTGGATCGTAACCCATGGGGAAAGTCTGTGTGGACAGGCAGCAAGGGGTGTACAATGAACGACTGGATTTCCAAATTTAAAATCTAACCTTGAGCCACAGTTTCTCCTGGAGAAATTTTTGGGCCACTGTTAAAGGGGCACCAGCAGCAGCAGCAACCAGCTCCTCCCCCACGGAGGACTGCAGATCCCAGTTTGTGGGGACAGTGGGCGTTTTGGGGAAAGATCAGTGAAGTGTGGACTCCTGAGCAGAAATTTGCTATCACAGAGGGTGCAGTTCTGAGTGCAGGGGGCTAGACTGCCAGATAAAAAATTGGGGGGAAGGTATCCCTCCCAGGAACACACACATTTGGAAATGGCAATCTGCCACAGACATCTTTTTCAGGAACAGCGGTGTGAATGAAAGGATTTAATCTTTCTGGGACGGGGATAGTTGGCATAAGCTGATAGTTTGAGGTGTACAGCAACAGGACAGATTGCAACTCTCAAGAGCATAGTCTTGAGCCCAGACTCTGATGGAAAAATTTCAGCACTGCTGGTGCAACGACAGGCGCCAGCGGTAACCAGTCCCTCCCACACAGAAGACTGAAAGTCCCAATTCACAGCAAAACTGGGTACCGAATGTAGAAACAGGTGCAGCGTGGTCTCCTGCGCCCAGTCATGAGGTCATATGGGGTGCCATCTTGAACAGGTCTGCTGAGATTGGGCAACCCATTGGAAAACAGATATATGCTGAAATTCCAGAAATGGAGCTGACAGACACCTCCTTCTACAGGCTAGATACAGTGGTTACAGTAGCAATAAAGGAAAATATGAACCAGGTATTAGCCTGGGAACCACTCACACTGCCACCCGGTGTCCAGAAAGTATATTGCAGTATAAATACATTCCTATTAAAGTTGAACCCTACCACATCCTTTCTACAGTTGTATTTTTTTTTACATATATATATGAATAATGCTTCGGTAGTTGGTGCCTTTTTTATTTTTTCTTTTTTTCCCCTCCTTTTCCTGTTGGAGTTATTGTTAATCTTCTTTAAATTTTTTCCCTCTTTTTTAATTAATAATATATATTAATAATTTTTTTCTTTTTCTTCTCATCCTCTTCTTCCCTTTTTATGGTTGCTGAGAGCACTTACATCAGATTTTTAGAGTTTTTATTTATATATTTTTTGCATTATTTTATTTTATTTCTTTTTTTTTCTTTTTTTAATTTTTTTTTTAAATTATTTTTGATTAACCTCATTTCTGTTCTAGTTGTTATTGGTCTGTATGTCCAGTTGTTCCTGATTGTCTGTGCATCTGTGAACTTGTGTATCTGGTAGCCTCTTTGTCTATTTATTTGCTCATTTGGTTTCAATGTGTTTTGTGTTGTGCTGAATCCTCGGGTTGGCTACGTTCCCTAACTCCAACTTACACATTCAACAAGAACAAGGAGGAATAGGGGTCGACAGTTGACTGGAGCCAGCTTTCAACAGAAGCTCCAGTGCAGAGGGGAAGATAACGGCCAGAAAGAACCCAACAAAGATGAAGGAGGGTAGCCAAGCTGAGAGAAGAGATAGAAAGCTCCACATCTTCCCTGCTGAGGCAAGCTTCAACTCCAAGGAAACAAATTTCAGGTACAGATCCCATCCCCAAGGGGATGTGTGGCTGTCCTCTCCCCTAAGAGAGTTGCTTGCTTGCTCTGGGATCTTTACTTGTGAGCAATGAACTGAGACTCTGCTCCCTCACCCCACTGGAAGGAATTACTGGAAGTAGGGACTCCTTCTCCAGAGAGACCCTGCCGTGAGCCTAGGAATTCCCTTGTCTGGCAGGAAATTTAAACAAATTTTTTCCTTGCCAACTTGAAGTTCCAGTTTATCCTTCCCCATGGCCTGCCAGTCTAGAAGCCCAAACTCTGCAGAAACCAGATTGTCTGCACTTCTTGGCTAGGACTGGACATTGCATAGACAGAGGCAGTGCAGCTGTGCTGTATCTGTGAATCCAGTTATGGTACAGAAAGACATAGAGGGAAAGGTGACTCACCTGGCCCTGAGAAAGTATATCTCAACAGCAGGCAGAGACTTGGGTGTCTGCACTATGGATGGAGACGCAGGAATTGCTAAGGTGCGCATACCCAAGGGAAGACATCTCCCACTTAACACCAGCATTAATAGAGTGACCTGGCTGTGGTCTAATTTGGGAGAGTCATCTCCCAAACTTGGTAGTCTGCCAGAGGGAACCAGACCTCATCCTATAGGGGTACCAGAATTACAGAACAGTGGCAACAAAGGTGTGGTGGCTGAGGGAGAAGTTCTTTTGCTGTCAGGATATAGTCATGTTTAGATTGAGGTCAAGTGGAACTCTCTCCAGCTGCCATTGAGCACCTGAAGCAAGCAGGCATCAGCTGTCCCTGCTGGATGGTGGCAGTGGGTGGTAACCATGACAAGGAGGCAGGAACCGTACTTTGACTCTGGCAGGTACATTTGCTAATTGGACAGAACAGGGCCACAGTCCAAACCTTTCACTGGATGGGCTTATCTGACCACTCGGAGCACCAGATGTGCTCAAGTCACACTTGAGATACCAGTTGACTCCTAATATCTAGTTGCTGGAAATCTTTTGACCTCTCCAGTTAAAGAGTGGGTGCTGTTTGGGACAATTGGTTTGGAATGCTTGATCTGGACAAGTCACCTGAGGACCCTTGAAGGTGATACCCTGGTTTAGTTGTAGTGGGAAGGTCTGATTATCCTCTTTCCATGTACTACCTGATGGGGGTGGGATGTCCTAGTTTCTTGTATTTCTCCAAACCAGAGACTGCAACCCAGAGTCACTGATTTAATAGGATTGGACAGAGATCAGCTGAATACAAGAAAGAGCCACCTACCCACACTACACCAATCAGGCCTCTCGAGTCACAGACTGTAATACTATACAGGTCCTTTGCAAAATTGTAAAGGTAAAACTTCAGTCACTAGCCCCAGTTTCTTAGTGAAGGGCTGGTCAACTACAACACCAGAAGTCTCCAGTCCAATTTCACCTTGCTTGCTCATTTAGCTAGACAGTAACAAACAATCATGGGGAGGAATCAGCGGAAAAAATCTGGCAACATGAATGATCAGAGTAGATCAACTCCCTCAAGGAACGACAAGATAGATACAGCACAAAATCCCTTGCATAAGCAAATGACTGAGATGTCAGAAATTGAATTCAGAGTCTGGATAACAAATAAGATCAGAGGAATGGAGGAAAAGATAGAATTAAGATGTCTCAAGAATTCAATGAATTCAAAGACAAAATAACCAAAGATTTTGACACATTGAGACAAGAAGTTGTAGCACTCAAAGATCTGAGAAATACAATAGAATCTCTCAGTAACAGAATGGAGCAAACAGAAGAAAGGATTTCTGACATGGAAGACAAAGCTTTCAAACACTCCCAAACTTCCAAAGAGGAAGAGAAATAGAAAGCAAAACGGATCATTCTCTCAGACAGCTGTGGGATAACTCGAAGAAAACCAATATTTGCCTTATAGGGATACCTGAAAATGATGAAGTGGCATCACAAGGCACAGAGTCTCTTCTTTATGAGATTATGAAAGAGAACTTTCCAGACATGCCAAGAGATTCTGAAATGCAGATAGCAGACAGTTTCAGAACCCCAGCACGACTCAACCTGAATAAGACATCCCTGAGGCACATCATCATTAAGTTCACTGAAGTTAATATGAAGGAGAAAATTCTGAAAGCAACCGGACCCAAGAAATCTATTACCTACCAGGGGAAGAATATTAGAATAACTGCAGATCTCTCTGATCAAACCTTTCAAGCTAGAAGAGAATAGTCATTGATTTTTAATCTCCTAAAACAAAATAACTTCCAACCCAGGATCTTGTATCCAGCTAAACTGAGTTTCATTTATGATAGAGAAAGTAAATACTTTAATGACATCCACATGTTGAAGAAATTTGCTATAATTAAACCAGCTCTCCAGGATATTCTCAGACCTATTCTCCATAATGACCAGTGTAATCCTCCAATGCAAAAAATAAACTCATCCAGAAACTTTTAATGAAATTCCAACCTCCACAGGATTAAAAATGTCCAATAGACTGTCTAAAAAGTTATCATTATTTTCAATTAATGTGCATGGTTTAAATTGTTCTCTAAAGAGACATAGGTTGGCTGACTAGATACAAAAACTCAGGCCAGATATCTACTACATACAAGAATCTCATCTTACCTTAAAAGATAAATTTAGACTCAAGGTGAAGGGATGGTCATCTGTATTCCAGACAAATGGAAAACAGAAAAAAGCAGGTGTTGCAATTCTATTTGCAGATACAATAGGCTTTAAACCAACCAAGGTAAGAAAGGATAAAGACAGACATTTCAAATTCATTAAAGGTAATGCTCAATATGTTGAGATTTAAATTATTAATATTTATGCACCCAATCAGAATGTGCCTCAATTTATAAGAAACTCTAAAAGACATGAACAACTTGATTTCCTGCAGCTCCATAGTAGTTTTAACACTCCTTTAAGTGTTGGACAATGTTGGACAGATCCTCCAAAAAGAAGCTAAGTAAAGATATTTTAGATTTAAACCTAACCATTAAACATTTGGATTTAACAGACATCTAAAGAACATTAAATCAAAAAGTTGGCCCTTTGAAAAGGTCAATAAAATAGATAAACCATTGGCTAACCTAACTAGGAAAAAAAGAGCAACATCTCTAGTCTTATCAATCAGAAATGGTAAAAACGAAATAACAACAGACCCCTCAGAAATTAAAAAAATTCTTAATGAATATTATAAGAAACTTTACTCTCAGAAATATGAAAATCTGAAGGAAATTGATCAATACCTGGAAGCACATCATCTTCTGAGACTTAGCCAGAATGTAGTGGAAATGTTGAACAGGCCTATATCAAGTTCTGAAATAGCATCAACTATACAAAATCTCCCTAAGAAGTAAAGCCCTGGACCAGATGGCTTCACGTCAGAATTCTACCAAACCTTTAAAGAGGAACTAGTACCAATATTACTCAATCTTTTCCAAAATATAGAAAAAGAAGGAATGCTACCCAACACATTCTATGAAGCAAACATCACCTTGATTCCTAAACCAGGAAAAGACCCAACAAGAAAAGAAAATTATAGACCAAAATCCCCAAACCAGAGATGTTGGTGTGGATGTGGAAAAAAGGGAACTCTTCTACATTGCTGGTGGGAATGCAAACTAATGCATTCATTTTGGAAAGACATTTGAGAATACTGAGAGATCTAAAAATAGACCTGCCATTTGATCCTATAATTCCTTTACTTGGTATACATCCAGAAGACCAAAAATCACATTATAATAAGGATATCTGCATCAGAATGTTTATTGCAGCCCAATTCATAATTGCTAAGTCATGGAAGAAGCCCAAGTGCCCATCAATCTACGAATGGATTAACAAATTGTGGTACATGTATACCATGGAATACTATGCAGCCTTATAGAAAGATGGAGACTTTACCTCTTTCATGTTTACATGGATGGAGCTGGAACACATTCTTCTTAGCAAAGTATCTCAAGAATGGAAGAAAAAGTATCCAATGTATTCAGCCCTACTATGAAGCTAAGTAATAGCTTTCATATGAAGGCTGTAACCCAATTATAGCACAAGATATGAGAAAAGGGGCAAGGGAGGGGAGGAAATGGGAGGGGAGGGGGAGGTTGGGTGGAGAGAGGGTAAATGGTGAGATCACACTTATGGTGCATCTTAGAAGGGTACAGGTGAAACCTACTAAATGCAGATTACAACTGTTTTCATACAATAAACAAGAAAATCCCATGAAGATTATGTCAAACACTTGGATGAAAACATTTCAGATTGTATATGCAACAAGCACATTGTAACCCATGAATGCACTAATGTACACAGCTATGATTTAAAAATAAATAAATGAGCAAATAAACAACCAGAAAAACCCCCAATGTAATATAAACATTTGTACCCTCATATTAAGTGGAAATAAAAAAGCGATACCTGCAAAAAATAAAAATGCATCAATGTACAAAGTTACGATTTGATAGAAAACAATTTAAAGAATCAATGAAGGCAGAAAGGAGTGAAAAACAAGAGAGAGGAAAAAGGAATGAAGGGATGGATAGGGGTAATAAGTAGAAAACAGTTAAAATGATTTAGATCACATTAGACTTTTAAATAACCAAAAAAATGGGAAATTTCACAATAGTCCAGTGTGATCCAAAAAGCATGCAAAGGATTGAAGTAAAGATATGACAAAGCAAGTCTGAAGTGTAGTTAGTTGTAGGGGGAAAAATAAATTTTCTGCTTATTATCCAACCCTCCCCAAGGGATGCATGTTCAGTATATGAGTTACATGCAAATATGTATTGTAGAAATTGTGCAGTTTAGAACATACACTAAATAATTATGTAAAAATTGACATTTTCAAGGTTAGAATGGTATTTTTCTAAAACAGTATATTAAGACCAATATAAATTCTTCACTCTCTTCTTGATACTTACTTTCCTGTTATTCGTGTGTCCTTTCAGTGTATATCTCACATTTGAGCTTCTCTCTATTTCTCTACAATTACTTCTAGATACCTCCCCCTCTTGTAATTAAGCAGGAAGTTCTTAGCAACGACCAGATGCCCAGCAAACCTATTAGTCCTCAGTCAGGAAAAGAGGTTTCAGACCATAAGTAAATAGCAAAAGAACCCTGGCAACACACACAAAAAAAACTGTTCAACAACCTCAAAGGATCACAATGGAACTACAGCAATGAACTGCAACTACAAGGAAACTATAGAAATGATAGGAATGGAATTCAGAATACAGATGACAAATAAGATTAATGGAATTGAAGAGTTGAAAACAAACAAAAAGAAGCCAATTTTTTTTTTCAGGAAATTAATGGAAAAAGAGCTAGACAATATAAGAAAAGAGGTAATAGAACTTAAATAAATGAGTTATTAAGGGAATTACAAACACAGCAGAAAGCTTCACTAACAGAGTAAGCTAAGGAGAAGAAAGAACCTCAGACCTTGAAGACAAGGTTCTTAAGCTAACCCAGTTATTTAATGAGGCAGAAAAAAAGTATAAAGAGGGCTGAGCAATCACTTAAAGACAGATGGGACTATGTGAACCAAACTAAGATTTCAATTATTCTTCTTCTGAGAAAGAAGGAGAAAATAAACACATAAAAAATTCAAAGGAATTGCTGTGAGAAACTTACCTGGTATTGTCAGAGATCCAGATATCAAGATACAAGATGGGAATCTAACAGTGGGAAGATTCATGGCAAATAGGACATTTTCAAGACACATAGTAATCGACCTGGCCAAAGTCAAAATGAAGAAGAAAATTCTATAAGCAGCAAGATGTAAGCACTGACTGACCTACAAAGGAGAACCCCTCAGGCTAATAGCAGACTTTTCAGTGGAAATCTTAAAAGCCAAAAGGGAGTGGAGTCCCATCTTTTTGAGACAAAAAGAACAACTGCCAACCTAGAATTTTGTACCCAACAAAACTAAGTTTCAAAATTGATGGAGAAATTAAGTCTTTTTCAGACAAGCAAACACTGAGGGAATTTGTCATGACCAGACCTGCCCTGCAGGAAATATTTAGAATGGCATTATGCATGAATCAGCACAATAGATACCTACCAGTGCAAAATTACCCCCAAAACTAATGCTTACAACTCTTATAAAACAACAGCACAAGAGGGGGAAAAAAGCAATAAGGTTCTACCCACCATGAAGAACAGAACAGCATCACACGTATCAATTCTAAAATAGGGTGTCTAAATGGATGATAAAACAAAACCCAAATATCTGCTGTTTCCAGGAAACAAAATTTAAACCACAAGGACACACACAGGTCCAATGTAAAAGGATGGCAAAAATATAATCCAGGCAAATGGAAAATGAAAGAAAGCTGGTGTAGCCATTCTAATATCAAACAAAAGTAATTTTATACCAACAATGATAAAGAAAAACAAAGAGGGTCATTGCATTAGGGTAAAGGGAGTGATTCAATAAGAAGATGTAATAATTCTAAATACATAGAAGGTGCTCCCCAAATGTACACCCATTTTAAGAAAGGAAAATCATTTATTAAATTTGTAATACTCAAGTCATCTTTGACTTCTGTAATTATAAGAGGTACTCAATGTGACTGGTATTAATCTTTTGTTATAAGTATATATTGAGTATTACAATTTTAATCTTTTTTTTCTTTCTTAAAAAGTGTATACATTTTTTAGGAAATAGTATAGTATTCTAAGGAAATAAATAGTATCATAATTTCTGGGAACTTCAACACTCTACTGTCAGAGCTGGACAAATCATCAAAGCAAAACATAAATAAATAAACACTGGACTTATGTGGTCTGACAATAAGTTTGTGAACTTCCCACCAGGTGCTTACATTGGAAGCCCTGTACAAACAACTCAGTAAAGGTTCATAACCTTGGGATGTCAGTGTCTCTCAGTTGTGCTTGTATGGACTTATGGTGGGGTCTTGCTGAATGGCATTTATTATTGTTGCTGCATGTTTTCATGTTTTACCTCAAAAATGTCAGCTTAAATTAGAGCAACAAACAAACATTTGTAAATTTGGAAGAATAGAAATGAAATTAAGGACATGTTATTCCATGTTTATGGGGATAATGCCATGAAGAAAATAGCAGTATGCAGATGGATAAAATATTTTTCTAAGGGGAGAGAAAGTATCACTGAAAATGAAAGGTCAGGGCAGCCAGCAACAAGTAGAACTGATGAAAACTGTGCAACAATTTGTTGAATTATGCATCAAAATCTTTGGATGACTGTGAGAAGAATAGAAGACAAAACAAACATTGGTAGAGAAACCAGAAAATCTTAACTAAAAATCTTGGCAAGAGAAAGATGTGGCTCTTGCATCACAATAGTGCACCAGCTCACATAGAACTGTCTAGGAGGGAGTTTAGCCAAAAACCAAATAACTGTATTGGAACACCTGCCCTACTAACCTGATCTTGCCCCCAGTGACATTTTTCTTTAATTGAAGACAAAGGAACTATTGAAAGGAAGATATATTGATGACATTCATGACACTAAGGTAATATGATGACAGCTTTGATGGCCATTCCAGAAAGAGTTCTAAAATTTCTTCTAAGGGTGGATTAGGTACCACTGTTAGTGCACAGCTTCTGAAGGGGAGTACTTTGAAGGTGACCATAGTGATATTCAGCAAAGAATTAAGTAAAGCACTTTTTCTAGAATAAGTTCACAAACTTTTTTTTTTTTCATTTTGGTACAGAGTCTCACTTTGTTGCCCTTGGTAGAGTGCTCTGGCATCATAGCTCACAGCAACATCAAAATATTGGGCTTAAGCAATCTTCTTGCCTCAGCCTCCTGAGTAGCTAGGACTATAGGCATCCACCACAATGCCCAGCTATTTTTTAGAGACACAGTCTCACTCTTGCTCAGGCTGGTCTCAAACTGCTGAGCTCAGGTGACCCACCTGCCTCGGCAGAGTTCACAGACTTAATTATCAGACCTCATAAATGGGACCCTAAGAAAAATGGACATAACAGATGTTTAAAGAACATTCTATACACACACACTCACACACACACACACTGAATATGTGTTCTTCTTATCAACCCAGAGGACATTATCCAAGATTGACCATATTGTAGGCCACAAAACATGTTACAAGAAATTTTTCAAAATCTAAATCTAATCATGTAGATATGATACAGATATGTAGATATGATTTCAGACCATAGTAGAATAAAACTAGGAATCTATTACAAGAGAAACACTCAATTCTACACAAAGGGATGGAAATTAAACAACCTGGTACTGAATGATTTGAGGGTCAATAATGAAATTAAGATGGAAATCAAAAGATTCCCTAATGTGAATGACAAAAGGGGAAAATAAAAATCTAAGGATTCACCAAAAGTATTCCTTTTATTATTATTTTTTATTTAATCATAACTTTGTACATTGATGCATTTATGGGGTTCAGGGTACTGCTTTAATATATAATGTGAAATGCTTACATTGAACTTAAGTAACATCCATCACAATTATACTCATTTCCTATTAGTTTTGAAATGTACCATTGCATCTTGCACATTAGGTGAAGTCCAAATACTCTCCGTCCTCTCACATACTCCATCCCCTTCCCTCTTTCTCCTCTTCCCTTCTACTTTCTGGACTATAGTTATGTTTTGCCCTTCATATGAATGTGTAGGTGATTATATATTGATTTCATAGTAGTATTGAGTACATTGGACACATTTTTCCCATTCTTGAGATACTTTACTAAGAAGAATATATTCCAGCTCCATCCAGGTAAACATAAAAGATGTGAAAGCATCCATCTTTTTTATGGCTGCATAGTATTCCATGGTGCACAGGTACACGATTTGTTAATCCATTCATGGGTTGATGGGCACTTGGTCTGTTTCCATGTCTTGGCAATTATGATTTGGGATTCAATAAACATTCTGGTGCAAATGTCTTTGTTGTAAAATAACTTTTGATCATCTGGGTATATAACTAGC
>CAUYON010149732.1:0-11274 GCA_963573935.1 Arctocebus calabarensis
GTAGTCCCAGCTACTTGGGAGGCGGAGGCAAGAGACTCACTTGAGCCCAGGAATTGGAGGTTGCTGTGAGCTGTGATGTCTCAGCACTCTATCCATGGTGACAGCTTGAGAGAGGGAGGGAGGGAGGGAGGGAGGGAGGGAGGGAGGGAAGGAAGGAAGGAAGGAAGGAAGGAAGGAAGGAAGGAAGGAAGGAAGGAAGGAAGGAAGGAAGGAAGGAAGGAAGGAAGGAAGGAGGGAAGGAAGGAAACCTAGAATGGACAATGTTAACTTTTTTTATTACCTTCAATTACCCTGGTTAGATTTCCTGGGCTACTGAATTCATTCCATAGCTATAAGACGTATCGGAAGTAGTCGAAGTGAAATGACATAATGTTTGGGTAAATTACTACAATTTTTGAAGAAAAAAATGCCAGAAATAAAGCCACCTCAACTCAACTCATACTGATTTTCTCTTTTACACTGTGAACATTATTTCTTTCTTAGGTTTAAAGGGAAAAGTCTAAACTATTAGCAGTTGTTACTTATTATAACTGAGGTAAAAGAACATGCTAAATAAATAATTCCATTCCCTCCCCAGAACTATTATATAAATGCATTAAAAGTATGCTATTTAAATAATGTCATGAAAAACTATTGTGGTTCGTAATCAAAGACTGATTTTTACATAGCTTCTTTAAAAATTAATTAATTAATTTACTAATTAACCAAAAACTTTTCAAGTCCAAGTATATAATTCTATGTGTTTAGCATATTTATACATATAATTAACATGGCCTTCTAAAATAATTTTTAAAACATAGGTTATTTTCATTTAATAATACCTTGCAAACTAGAGTATTTAGGATTCTGGAAAAAAAATCTATTGTACTTCTAGTGTATTTTCAATTTATTTCGAGGAGACTATCTACTCATTCTTAAAGTACTAAACTACTGGTAGAAAATTATTTCTCCCCATATAAGATATTTATTTGAATAAAATTCTGGCTTAAATTTTTCTATTCGATTTGGCACAAAACCATTATGCTATTAAATATAGTTGAATATAGGAGGCAATGTACAATATGCTGCAAAATGTCAGAAAATATAATATTTAACTTTTTAAATATTACCTGGTTCGAGAGTTAGAGGCTAAAACTACCATAGTGTTTTATATATACTATGCTGTATTATACTAATTATCCTATCCTATCCTATAACTTTAAGGGCAGTATTATTATAACTACTTTTGGCATAATAATGATATGTGGATCACAAGTCTTCCTAACACTGAAGCTGAAAAATTTTGTTCACTATCTGTGAAAGTGATACCTAAGAGTCAAAGAATTAGTCTGAGATGGAACTGAGTGACTCAATCATAAGAAGCAAAAAATAAGAAATGCTAAAAAGAAAAATGTTGATACCTTTTCCTTGTTTGATTTTAAACAATTAATTTTCAGGACTTGCAGAAACAAACCAGGTTATTCTCGATACCAGCAGGTCAAGCATAACTGACTATTTTTATTTCTAATCAAAATACATGTCAACAGTCCTCTCACAAAATCTCTTTTGAAGCTGCTTTGCATTATATACGTTTGCAATAAAACCCGCACTCACCACAGTGCCCAGAGCTATGTTCTCACCTGCAGGGATAAATGCCGGCTGAGGGATCTGTGGATTAATCAGCGCCTGTTGGCAGTGGAAAATACTGGGATTAAAGACCGGGGTGGCACCATTGATCTTTTCAAGTACCGATCTCTTTGGTATCAGTTGCAGTGCACCAGGTTGCAGGGTCTGCAGGGGAGGGATTGATTAATGACTAATACCAGAGAAAGTAAAGCACGTACACAAACCAGGCAAGCAGGTATAGCCTAGGACTCCTCCATAAGAGTATCTGTTGAGCAATACTTTGGATAAACAGTGACTCCACAGCAAGGTAATCAATTGTGATTAACCAAAACAACTAGAAGAGTAGACAGTCCAACAGAAAAAAAATCTTTTCAAGTTCACTAATTTAGACCTCACTGAGACAGGATGCAATAGAAAGCTTTTACAGCAAATAATCATTAAAAATTAACATTTGAGGGATGATCATCTATTAATCTATAAAGATGAAATTATCAAAAACAACAAATATAGGTCGAAAGAGATTTCTTCCAGTTAAAATTTCAACATGGATCTAGGAGACAAATGGTATATAGGTGATAAAACAGATTTTGGTAGATCAGAGTCTAACACTGTAGCCCCATAAAATAAAATCTAATTAATATAAAGACTTTAGGTTCAAGTCCTACAACTCTTTATTTCCTAACTAACATATGAGGACAAAAATCATTCCTCCCCTACCACTTACCATAGTCAGATACAATGGATAGTTAGCAAAATGTATACAGTTCTCATTTATAATAGCTTACTGTGCATTCTGGTATGTACCATGTATGGCTTGTTAAGTCCTTGTAAAGTCTAATTCCAAAACTTACTAGCATTTTTAAACCTTCCTTTCATGTCTACAATCTTTTCAAAATCCCACTGTGCTTATGATACTTAGTCAAATTTGCTCCTGGATCAGATTCCTTGGAGAAGTTTAACATTTCATTTTTTTTCTCAGAAAATTTCACATTACTTAAAAAAATATGACCCAGCAACAATTCTGTATGCTCTAATTTTTTTTTTGGGGGGGAGACACAAATACTTGTGCTAAGTAACTTGCCTTCCATGTGCCAAAAATGGTCATGCCATGACCTCCTTCCTCTAGATAACCAAGGCCTCAAGGTATCTCTATTTTCTTCTAGGAACTTTGCTGTTAGTAAAAGTATTGGGAGGGTCTGTTATTTATTTCAGCCAATTTTGACTGGCTTCAGCTAGTGTAGACAAGCTTAGACCAGTTTTGACCAGATTTGGTAACTTTCAATCAAACAAGGCTTCTACCAGTTTCTACTGGACTAAACTGGTGTAGACTAGTGTCAGCCAACGTTGACCAGTTTCAGTGGGGTTAAGCCAGATTCAGCCAGTTCAGAATGGTTTCAGCTGGTTAGGCAGGTTTATGATAGCCTCCTCTAGTCACAGCTGATATAGACTGATTTCAACCAGTAGAGACTGGTTTTAACCAGTTTAAACCAGTCTTGCCCAGTTTGGTCTGGTTTTAGCCAGTTGAGACCAGTCTAGAGCAGTTACATTTAGTTTCAGCCAGTTTGGGCTGGTTTTAGCTGGTTTCTTCTGGACTTAGACTGGTTTCAACAGATGGCAGTTTGGTCCAGTTTTGCCAGTAGACTGTTTTAAACTGGTTTCTGTTGGCTTAGTTTTGTTTAGACTGGTTTCAATTAGTTTAGAGTAGTTTCAGCCAATCTGGTCTGGTTTCAGTTGTTATAGACTGATTTCATCCAGTTTCAGCTGATTTAGACTATTTTCATCTGCTTAAACTGATTCCCACTGGCTTAGTCTGGGATAAAGCAGGTAAAGCCAATTTACTCCAGGTTCCAGATGGTATAGATTTGTTACAGGCAGTCTATAACTGGCTCCAACTTGCTTAGGCCAAATTAAGGTGTTTCAGACCCATTTCAGGCAGCTTATTCTGGTTTAGACCAGTTTTGACAGACTTTGAATGGGTCAGACAGATTTTAGCCTAGTCTGGCTTAGACTAGTTTCAAACAGTTCTAGCCATTTTATTCTGTTTTCAGCTGGTTCATAGTGGTTTATTCCAGCCTTGACTGTTTTATATTAGTTTAGACCTGTGAAGTCTGTATTAGGCCCATTACAGCCAGTTTAGACCAGTTAAGACTGGTTTCTGCTGTTTTCAACTAGACAGGTTTCATGTGGTTTATACCTCTTCAGACTAATTTAGACCTTTTACTGGTTTCGGTTCGTTTTGACTGGTTTTAGCCAGGATCAACTTATTGGAGAAATTAAGTATATTTGCCTTAGACAAGAGATGTGATAGTCACTCTCATACAGGCTAGAGATTGAATTATTTTGTGAAGTTCAACCAGAAGCAAAATAAATTTCAATTCCACATGAGGCCACTCTTCTTAATAGGTATGCTTAAAAATAAATGTATCTATCTTGTGAAAAGGGAAGGTCTCTGTCATAGAACTCTGACTGTAAATGTACATGAGGAGATTTAACTGTGCATCCTCTCAGCTTCAAGGTCATGTAAGTGTTTTTTCCACAGCCAGGAAACATGATGTTTCCTCAAGGTTTTGTGCCCTATTGTGGTTGTTATGCTCTACTACATGAGGAAATGTCTAGGTAGGAAAAAATCAGCACATCAAAATATTGACAGTTGTGACAAACTTAAGTAATCATAGTTCCTGGTTCTCAACCTGTCATGCTCTAGTGTTACACAAATACTTTCCCTAATTTCCACCTTTCAGTCTAATTAAGCAGAACTAAATTCTTTGTACAACTGACTTGCTAGTGCAACCCCAAAGCTAGGCTTCTTCTCCTGACCTTGTAGAAATTGTCCCCTAGACTTAGCAGGCTGCTGCCTTTGTCCTCAATACCACGCCTTCAAAAAGGAAAAATAACCTTAAAAATTAACAACTACTTACTATACCATATTTCAAGTGCTCTGTTTTAGAACAGCATTAAAGATACTAGTAGCAAAGTGACCATAAAAGTGGCTTAGAGAGCAGAGAGGCAACTTTCTGCCTTTCTAGGATATTAAGAGTAGTTAGACTATAAAAGCTCTCAAAAATAATTTACTGTTTAAATCATACAATTTAACCTTTCCCTGAAAAATGGAAGAACGAGCACAGCAGGTTAAAATCATTAGTAAAGCTTTTAAGTAATTATCTTTAGAAAATCTTAGTAAATAAAGTAGAATAAATAGGTTCTTTCTTTTCCAGCTCACAATATTGACTGTTCATATTAAGGTCCACTCATAACTATTCAAGATTATAGTTACAGGATATTAGGCAAATTTGGGAATATATGAACCATTTATCCTAAAATAGGGCACAAATCCAGGCCTGTTCTTACCATTCCAGGGGCAGCTGAATGGTTCATCTGGTGATGAGCTGCCTTCAGTTTGGCTTGCAAGTGTGCAGGAGGATGAAAGTACTTGCATTTCTCTCGGGTGCATCGACCTTTGATGTAATCCATGCAGATTGTCACAGTATTATCACTTGCTTCAATCATGGAAAGATCCGTAGGGTGAGCATAGCGGCAATCATTCTCCCCACGGGTACAATTTCCACGCTGAAATTCTCGGCAAACCTTAAAAAGAAAAACACATAAACACATACCTTGATGACTGGAAGGTGACTGGCTCTATTTATTTATTTATTTGTTGACAGTGAATGTAAGAATAATTGTATTTAACATATATTTTGTACTTATTATTTAGGAACAATCTAAAAAGATGAAGGATAATGTACAGTTCCATTCAATATGAGATATAATCACAGAATTTCTATCCCTAGGAAAAAAAATCCATTCTCTCCAAAAAAAAGTTGTCTATTTTCCTTACATTGAAATAAAAGTACTTAAAGTATTATCAAAACCCATTTTTAATCCTCCAGTTAATACACAGCCTTAAGTATAATTTTTTTTTTAAGGTCTAAGGTGAGTCTTTATCACCAAGCAATGCACCGGTGGTTTTCCACAGCCAACTTGTGAACCACGACTGAGTTACATGAACAATCAGATTCTATAACAATACATTAACCAGGCATTTATGGGGCTACTTTGTAAGAAATCAACTAATTATTTCAATGTTCAAAGAATGACAATTAAGAGAAGACTGAAGGACTTCAATAAATCAGAAAGCTGTTTGAAATGTCTTTTAAATTTTCTTTTCTTAGGCATAAAGGCATATTTATTATCTAGCACATCCTTGTTAAAATGGAAAAAAAGGTTTACACAATGTAAGATTCATTTACATTCTGCATTCATGTAACTACATTCTGCAATCACAGAGAATCATATCAGTCTACTTCTGTGTCAGTTTCACTGTTCTAGCAAGTGAAGATACATTAACAAACACAGTAATCCCACTCTGTAAAGGTAAAGTCTGCATACAAGGAGCACTTCTACTGTGATTTCCTGTGCTGTAGCACCCAGGGGTGGGGAATCTGTGGCCTGAAGGCCACAAGTGGCTGTCCAAATCCTCACCAAATGTAAATTTCACAGAACAAATCCTTTGAATTATTCTGCAAAATTTGGAGTGACAAGGCTGCCAATATACTATGGCTGGGTATAAATAAAGCATTGTTTTACCTAATATATAACTGGATCAATGCACTTCATAACAGAGTATGATTATAATAATAAAATGTTTAACATTTTCCTTAGGTTATATTCCATAAACACTCCGTCAACTAAAAAACTTGGGTTACTTATTTCAAATATTCAACACACTGGGCTCTAAGAATGTTACTTTATGCATAAGTTTAACATCTATCTTATAGATATTTATAAGTTTCTTCATAAATACCTCCAGTTTATCTGAACGCATCGGTTTTGGAGCAGTAGCTCCTGGCATTGAGAGAGGTGGATTTCCAGGAATCAGAAAAGGTGCATTTGGTATAAGTTCAGCAGGAACCAGGCCCATTCCAGGATGCGTCAAGTAAGGATTGAAAGCCACCGGAGGATTAGGTGCAAGTGGAGGGGCCACAGGAAAAGAAGCCTATATATTTAAAAGAGAGAAAAAAAGGTGTTAGCCTTTCTTCTGATTTATTTTTTATCTCATACTAATTCCCATATAGAAGTTCTCTTTAAACCAACAACTCTCCTTAAGTAATAAATTTATTGACAAGTGGATAAAACAAACCACATGGTTTTTTAATAGTAATGAATTAAATCTCACTGTTAGAGTCTATTATGCACGTGTTTTCTCTAGCACTTCCTTTTTAAAATCCATGTCACTAATGATATCATATTTATGATGATCTTCCTTGTCTCGTTACATACGCATGGACTTCGCAGGTGGACATGAAGTGGACCAGTGCTACCACAGATTCCCCTGTACTATCAAACACGGACCTTGCTTCTCCTTTCTAGGTACACTGACTATAAAGAGAGCAAAAAGTTGAGAAAAAAGGGATAGGTTATAAAAAGTGAGTGCTTTATCAGTTTCTTGCCATCTTCCCAAAATGAGATTGGTATGGTCATTTATTTCATTATTATTATTATTATTATTATTGATTAGCAGTCCTGTTTTACAAACTAATCTGTCTTGCCTAGCCTTGCCTTTATCTAGGGGGCCAGATAATATTCGGAGTTCAAAAAAGACCTTAGAAATGCTACAAGGATCACTGTCAGGCAGGAAGAGATAAGATAAAAGGATGAGATGGTACATAAACTGGAGTATAACATGTAATGAAAAGCCTTAGAAATGCAAAGGGCTATTACTGGTTTTTCCATTTTTATAAGTTGTAGAGCCAAGGAGTTTAATAAATGTATTGCCTTTTTTTTTCTGTAACCACATGTATCACTTCACTGTGCTGTTTTCCAGTTTGTTCCACATATGAGCATCTTTTCTTCTCAATGTGGTTATACTTTCTTTGATTTTTTTGAATATTAGTACTCAATATTTAGAGAATGACGGAAAGGTACAATCAACGATAGATTTTAAAAATAAATTTTAACAATTTAATGAATGAATAATTAATTACTACTAAATGCATTACATTTCTAATAGTGACTCTCTAAGGTAGTTATTGTGTAACTGTTGGTGTCTCACTGTAAATTACTAATCACATGTATTCTTTTTTCCTTTTTTTGATTTCCTTTTACTAAAAACATAATGAATCTGTGGCGTTGTCAAGCTGAGTCCACACTTACTAAATCACATTAACAGGAAAAGCTGTAAATATAAGTAGACTAGGAGGCTGTGGACTAAGAAGTGAGTCCCACACACAGACTCGAAATTGTCACCAGCACAGCATTCCAAGAAGCCACTGTTATAAATCACATTCAGCTTGGAAGGAAATGCCCCAATATTAGCATTAGGAGTTTATCAAATTACCTGATTGGAACATTAGGAAGGGTAAAAAGAATCTAGTCTCCTAAACTGGCAAGACTTACTAGGGTGGTTAAACAAGGCATGGTGGCCAAGAGGCTAAAGAGAAAAGGGATACCATCAGGTGCAAGAAAAAAGGATGGAGTAGTCAGGGCAGGGGATTTAAGGTTTGGGGTATAAACAGCTGAGGGCTGTCCCAGCCCAACCAGGTATTGTCATTTAAGAAGCTACAGGGAGATGAGATACTTTTCATCCAATGAGAAGTGAAGCTCAGGAATTAGTTGATGTGATATTGTTTTATATGTGAAGGAAATCTCCCCACCCACCCAGGCATGCTTCAGCAATAAGGCAGATTTTATCAATTCAATTAATCATAGTTGTCTCAAAATTAGCAAGAATATCTGAAGGTAAAAACTCCATTTTGGAACCATACAATAGTACTCTGTATCAATCTGCCTTTCCTAGTAAATTTCTCACTGAAGTCACCACCCCATTCTCCTGGATATATTTTGCTTTTGCCTTTTATAAAACTGAGGACTATTATTACAGAATTATTAAAAGAGTTTATCAAATTACCTGGTTGGAACATTAGGAAGGGTAAAAAGAATCTAGGCCCCCAAACTGGCAAGACTTACTCCTAGTAACTTAGTGACGCCTAGTGACTTAATTATTGAACTGAAAGAAAGACCTTGGGGGGGGGTGTGTGTGAATCATTAATAACTAATAAATACTGATCAATAATATTTAAGCTTAATTTACATGTAAGCAATGCTTTCTGTTTATGGTAGATCTGAATTTCTATAATTTCTTCCTTCCTTTTTTGGGAGGTGACTCACCAGGGAAATTTTTCTGGTTAAATTCTACTTTCTTCAGAATACATTTTAACATTCTTAGGGTTGTTATATGTTCCAAGTGCATGAAGAAAAAAGCTGTAAATTCATTATTAGTCTATATAGAAAACGGAAGCGGCTTGCTGAAAACATTTAAAATTGTTTAAGGTTTCACCACAAGCTATATAGTGTGCTATCTTTAGGTTTCAAGACGAGTATTCTAACTCTTATAACCATTTCCTCTTTGAGTATAAATTTCATTCTATAACACTGTTTATTAAGGAAAGGCAAGCTCTTCCTTTCACAACCCTGGGGCAGAGGTAGGAACTCCCAAGACGCTTATTTATTTTCTAATGGACATTTCAGTTTTCTCACCACCACCTCTGCCCCAGGGTAACTATTCAATTTCATGACTTGAACTTTCAAGAGCTTAGCTCTGACTAACAGCCATGGGTCAAGTCCAGCAGTCTGCAAGTTCTTGAGCTCAGCTTTAATAAGCAACTTTAATGCTGCCTCTACCCATATCTCAGCCCTTGATATCAGCTGAACTAACATGAACTTATCGGTGGATTAATCTTTAAAGAAAATGGTTCTTAATACATTGAATCTGATTTCGCTTCATAGCCTGAAATGGTCCAAATACTAAAATGTGTCTGAGATTTAAATCTGAGCCTAAATTATTTACTAAATACATGCAAATATGACAAGTCTTTCCCTCCCATAACCAGAGATGTGAATTTTCATCTTTCTGAATCCTTTAAAACCAGCAAGAATGGGGGGGACTATGAGCTTTATGAGTAAGATCACCAAACAATTATTTACCCTAGGTGTCTCTAGCAGCATTGGCTCCTACTGTAGAAATTCCTGTGAGTTCCTAGAGACCTGCAAAGTGCCTAGGAACTATCAAGCACTCAGAAAATGTCTCCTAAAAATTAATGAAATGTCTTAAGAATAGTAGCTCCTGTGCATCTTACAAGGGTCCATGTGAAATTTACTAAATGTAGAATATAAATATGTTAACACAATAACTAAGAAAATGCCATAAAGGCTATGTTAACCAGTTTGATGAAAATATTTCAAATTATATATAAAACCAGCACATTGTACCCCATGATTGCATTAATGTACACAGCTATGACTTAATAATATAAAAAAAAGAATAGTGGCTCCTAATCTTTTTTGAGTTTGGGATTTCTCTGAGAGTCAGATGAAGGCTGTCGACTCGAAAATTTGTGTATGCATGAAACGTTGCTTGTGATCTCAGAAGGTTCAAGAACCCTATGACATTAATCCCTGGTATAGGATTATGGACTACTTACTGGTTAAGAACAGTGTCCTACAGTAAGGATTTAAAAACTAAAGACCCTGGGCCAACTTTAGCCTGACCCTATTTGTGTACGGCCAGTGACTTAAGAATAGTTTTTACAGTTTTAAATGATTAGAAAAAATGTAAAGAATAAGAATATTTAGTGACACATGAAAATTATATAAAATTTATATTTGTGTCCACAAATTCAAATGTGCTCATCAGTAGACCTATGTTAAAAAATTATAGAATTTTTTCTTTCTTATGTAAGTATCTATATAACAATGAATATCATCAACTTTGCCCATTGACCCACACAGTCTAACATGCTACCTAGCTATTTATAAGAAAGTTCACTGATGCTGGTTCTAGAGGATTTCAAAAAATAAAATGCTCCATCAACTTCTGGAGTAAAGCACCAATTATATTAATGTATAAATCTATTAATGTGAGTTTAGTGTTAGTGGAAAAATTCCACAAGCTGAAAAAGTTTGGCTTTATCAGCCAACACTAAGGTATAGATATTCATTAAAATGTTCTTTTCTATAGTTAGTAAAATTAAGTATTTGTTTATAGAATAGTAATGACTCAGCAATTAAGAATGTGGTGATAGTGGTTGAAATCCTATAAAGGTAAAATTTTAGGAGCCACCACATACTAATCTTAAAGGATTCTTAAGCACCTTTGAAGAATAATGTAATTCAACAAAAAACTATACCTCAAATAAATATGTTCAGTTTATACACATTTTTGGAACACTGACTTGTTAATCAAAACAGGGTATTTCTCAAAGCTATTATTAAAAAAAAAGAAAATTAAATGTTATGCCAAATCAATCTTTATGCCTCCCCAACAGTCTACATCTATTTGTAGTTACTTCAATAATATACAGTCAGTTCCAATTATTGTTGGATGAATTAAAAATACTTTAAGTCACTTAAGCTAAATCTTTAAGTTGACAAAAGGGGGCCTTCTATCCCTAAGCTCCTGCCTACAAATGGACGACTAAACATTTTCTTTTATAAAAGGGTAAACATTTGGTAACAATTTGGTGACTCTAACCGGGCGCTGTGGCGGGCGCCTGTAGTCCCAGCTACTAGGGAGGCTGAGGCAAGAGAATCGCTTAAGCCCAAGAGCTGGAGGTTGCTGTGAGCAGTGTGACGCCACAGCACTCTACCCAGGGCGATAAAGTGAGACTCTGT
>CAUYON010149733.1:0-26717 GCA_963573935.1 Arctocebus calabarensis
CTTCATGGAATTTAAAAGGCTTAAAATTTAATAACAATAACAATGTGTAAGATAAGGATTAGAAGTAAAAACCACATAAAAATGAACGAAGATAAATATATTCAGAAAAGAAAACAGATGATTACTGCATCAAAATATTAACCGATAGAAAGTAATGTTCATATTGTCCAATAACACATTATAGAGTGCTTTGACTCTGAGGCTCAGTATGAACTCATCAGTTAATTTCTTATTTTTTTTCAATAGACAGCTGATATTATAAAAAAATAGATAACTAATATTATATAAATAAAAGTAAAGGAGAGTTTCAAAAAACAGATCATGCCAAATCTTATAGACAATAGAAAAAGAAGAAATATTTCAAAATCATTCTACTTGATCTAGATACACCTGATATTGAAATTGGAGAAAATATATTGTTATAAAGGGAAATTATAAACATATTTCACTTATAAGTGAGGATGCAGCATCCTAAACAACATATTAACAAGTTGAATTAAAAATTAATGTTTAAGTAATGTATTTTGGTCAAAACTTAATCCAATTTATTTTATAATTAGTCACTATTTTCTTTTTTTTTTTTTTTTTTAGTTTTCTTTCCCTCTCTCCCTCCCTCCTTATCTCTCTGTCTGCTCTCTCCTTCCCCCATGGACAACTGTGTCATTAATTATCTTTTATTGCCCTCATATCAAAGATGAATACATAGGATACATGCTTCTCCATTCCTGTGAGATTTCACTAAGAATAATGTGTTCCACCTAGAACTTAGAACCACCAAGATATCCTATATTCTTGTAGTCACTCTAAACTGTCCACCTGTCCACATAGTGAACTTTTTTTTTTTTGTAGAGACAGAGTCTTACTTTATTGTCCTCGGTAGAGTGCTGTGACATCACACAGCTCACAGCAACTCCTGGACTTAGGCGATTCTTTTGCCTCAGCCTCCAAACAGTGAATTCTTGACTCCAATCAGACTTTTCTTATCATGCTAAAATATCCAGAGTACACACTTCACCCCTTCTGTTGGGGTCCTTCAATCTGGGACTATATTCCTTCACCCAAATCTGTCAGAACCCAGGGACCAGACATCTCTGGACAACCCATATTCATCAGATAGACTGGCAATATCATAATGAACCAATTCCAAACCACTTTTCCTGCCTAATTTTCCCCACTCCGGGGGCCACAATCAATATCCTCTTTTATGTAGTCCCCCATACCATCTGCCTACAGACGTCTCCATGTACTTTGCTCCTGGAAAGTGTGCATAGTATATTGTCTTTATTTCCTCCTTTCTTTTATTATTTATCATGAGACAGACCTACACACTCTGTTGCCCAGGCCAGAGTGCCATGACATCAACCTAGCACAAGCAAAATCCAAATCTTGTGTTGAAGGTATCCTAATGCCTCAGCTTTTTGGTAGTGGGAACTAAAGACAAGAGCAACAAAGCTTGACTACATGTTCTATTTCAGTGTAAATGGGATGGGAGATCAGGGTGTAGGGTGTCTTTCTCTTCTTCAGCCTTCTCTCTGACACATGAGTTTATGGACTCAGTGCACCTTGGCCTTCTAGAGCATCCAAATATTGTAGTTTTGCATGGCAAAATCATTGAACTTTACTTAAGAAATGACATTATCAGGGGCTTTGATGAGTTTCCAATCCTCAGGACCCCATGACACAGGGGTCTATATCAGGACTCTTTTGCATATCAGTGCTGACAGATATCACCATGATTATCCATGGATCTCTTTTTTGCTCATAAGGTTTCATTAATGATTGTGTATTCAATGTGTGGCCCAAAAAACTCTTTTACTTCCTATTTGGCAAAGAAGCCAAAAGTTTGGAAACACCTGGCATGGATTTCAGGAATGTTAGAACTTTCTAGATAGGCTGATATTTACCATTATCATCATAAATGACTTTAGGTATGGAGTACACTACTGGACAAATTGCCTAACCAGATTTCGAGAAAGGACCTTCAGTGAGACCCCTGCCATCCCATATAAGCCTATTGTAGAGAAAGAAGTAAAACTTCACGAAAATTACAAGTGAAAATTGTGTGACATACCTGTCAGTGCCGTGAAATCACTCTATGATATATGGGCTCTGGTTCTCGGTCTATAAAATCCCAGGGCAGCACTAGGTATTAACCACACTCTTCCACTTGCTTAAAAATCCATGACTTGAAAAGAAAAGGAAGGGTTATTGGAAACCCTTGGCCACAGATACAAACGAACTTAAGGAAGCAGGAATTGAGTGTGGAGAAAAGAACCACACACTTTTGTTACAGTTTGAACCCAATGACAAACCCAGACAGCCACTACACATGCTTAGCAAGAATAAGGTTAAGCACAAAGATGGTAACCTAGGGCAACACCCATTGTGATGTCATCCTCGGTGATCATGTAGTGACTTCATCCTGTAATGTCCTGGGATCCAGGCTTCTGGTCAAAAATACTAAGTGGCCTTTTCTGCGCACTTTAGCTGGTGTCCCTCAAGTGTTTGAACTGGGAATTTTCTTAGCCCTCCATCCACAGAAAGAGAAATGATGTCCCATTTTTGCCATATTGATTCTATTGACAGTTGAAATTCCTGGGACTAGGCTGACACAACATGTGACATTTTGAATAGCAGTGTGACTCAACATTCATCATTCTTGACAAAACTGCATGGAGTCATTTAAGTAGGATGCTATTTTTTTTTTCCTTTGAGACAGAGTTTAACTTTGTCTCACTTGGTATAGTACCCTGGCAACACAGCTCACAGCAACCTCCAAATCTCTTGCTTAGGTGATTATTTTGCCTCACCCACTTGAATAGCGGGAACATCAGGCACCCACTACTAAATCAGGCTATTTTTTGGTGTTGTTTGGTGGAGGCTGGGTTTGAACTCACTACCCTCCTTTTATGGGCCAGATTGCTCTGACCACTGAGCAATAGGCACAGCCTTGGGTTGCTATTTCAAGGACTTCTTTGACACCTACACCAAAGCATTCAATTTGAGTGAAGTGTACAAATTTAGTATGCCTGGCTACAACCTCTATTTGGTCATAGCTTCACAAGTCATAACCATGTCTCATTTCTTTGAAGAATCAAGGTAATTCTGGCCTTCTTAGATGATGAAAATATTTGTTGGTTGGTTTTTCGATTTGCCTGTGTATGGCTGTGTGTTGGGGTATTTTGGAAATATGGTTTCCCTATGTGGTTCAGGCTAGTCTTTCATGGCCTCAGCCTAGGTGATACAAACCTAAAACTCCAGGATTCAGGCAAAACTCCTGCCTGAGACTCCTATGTGCATATAAATACTGGTCCCTGTCACAATGACTAGATATTTTTTCAATTTTCCTTAGAGACAGGTTGTGACACTCTCTCTGTTCTCAGCACCCCTCTTGTTCAATAACACCACTCATCTCAGTCTTGCAAAACCCTAGGATTACAGGTGTGACCCACCAAGTTGGCTCATTTTCTCTCTTTGTTTTCTTCCCTCCCCCTTCACTTCATGCTCCCTCAATTTATTCTTTCTCCCTCCAGTTCTGTCCATCTCATTGCCTTGCTCTCTCCATTCTCTCTTTCTTTCATTCCTTTCTTTCCTCTATCTCTCCCTCTACACCTTAAAGGAAACTTCTTTAGTAAGAAACAAACAATCTATACAAGTGATCCCTGAATGTGTAGTCTTAAACTCTATACTTGAAATTGGTCAATTGTGGAGTGTGTCAACGATATATGAATAGAGTTGTTATATTTTAATCTACAGGTTCTTGTCTATGAGGCAAAAAGAGAAAAACCTTGACCAAAATAAAAGCATGGATGAGCAACATAGCTGACACTCATAATCATAGAAATTTCAGAGGCCGAGTCAGAAAGATTCCTAGAAGCTAAGGGGTTTCAGACAAGAATGAGCAACTTAATAAGACCCCACATGTCCTAAATACAAGTGAAAAACTGCTCCAGAAGTGGTGGCATGGGATTGTACTTTCAGCTGCGGAGAAGCATAAACTCATGAGGATCACTTGAGGTTAGCTGCTTGAATTCCCTTGAGCTATTATGGTACCAATGTATTTTTCTTGGGCAAAAGGGGAAATGAAGTATCCAATCTATAAGATAGCTACAGTATAGGTGATGGAAATGTCTGGTAGCTTACAGAATATTTTATACACATGTCCCAAATGGGAATTACTACCAGGATTGCCAGTCCAGCTCAATATGGGAAAATCAGCTAATAGAATACACCGTAGAATCAATAAGAAAAAACACATGTTCACCTCAGGAGACACAGAAAAGGCTTTTGACAGAGGCAACATATCTTGTTGATAAAATTTTTTTAAAATCTTAGATGAGACAGGAACATCTTCAGGACTACTAATGGGATTTACAGATGATAGGATACATATAACGTGCTGTATTCACATGATGGAATATTTTTCGACAATCGAAAGGAATGAAGTGCATATTTATGTTACAATAGGAATGAACCTTAAAATCATTAGGGGGGGAGGATCGGTGGAGGGAGGGTAATTGGGGGGAACAACCTATGACACATCTTAGAAGGTTATAGGTGAAACTTACTGAATGCAGAATATGAAGATCTTAACACAATAAATAAGAAAATGCCATGAATGCTATTTTAACCAGTTTGATGAAAATATTTCAGATTTTACATTAAACCAGCAAATTGTGCCCTAAGATTGCATTAATGTACACAAATATGATTTAATAAAAAATAGTAAATTAAATAAAATTTAATTAAAAATAAAAGAAATTAATTAAAAAATTAATAAATAAAAACATCATTATGATAAGAACAAGACCACTTATAAAAGACCACTCAGAGGATGACAGAACTCAGAAGGAAACATCAACACATGAATTAGTCCATGAATTATTCCATTAATTAGTCCATGAAGTTTGATGCTTCTTTCCCCACTACAAAGTGTAGAATATAAATGTCTTAACATAATAACTAAGAAAATGTAGTGAAGGCTATGATGACAAGTTTGATGAAAATATTTCAAATGGTATATAAAATCAGCACAATGTAACCATAATTGCATTAATTTACATAGCTATTATTTAATAAAAAAATTGAAAAGAAATTAAAAACATGAAGACAAGGCTAATTGTCTGATAGTAGTAGGGTGCAGATGGGGGAAGGTGGAGTGGAAGATGAAAGTGACTGTTGGTAGGTTTTGATGTTCTATTTGAGGGGGGAGAAGACAATGCTCTATAATAAGATTGTGATGATAGCTGTATAATTCTATGTTTATACTAAGAAACACAGAATTGTATGGTTGCAGAGGGTAAACTACTTATTTCAACAAAGCTACTTCACTAAGTTTTTCAAAATGTGATGTACTAAAAAATCTCACAGCATACAAAGTACCCAGATCCTGCATTTACCTGGGAGACATTCAACCCTATCTCCCTGCTCTCACACAGGCTACCATGTATTGACATGGAAGAAACCCTATTCCGTCCTACTGAAGTTATCACTTTCTTTGTCCTTGATGCAGAGTCTACCACTTCCCCTGGGTAGAGTACTGTGACATAATTATGGCTAACAGAAATGTCAAACTCCTGGGTTCAATAATTTTTTTTCCAGTTTTGTGGCCAGGGCCCACGTTGGAACCTGACACCTACAGTATGGTATGTGGGACAGATGCCGTATTCTTTGAGCCACAGATGTGCCCAACGGCTCAACAGATCTAATTGCCACAGCCTCCTGAGCATCTGGGAGTCCAGGTGCCCTGCCACAGTGTTCATTTATTTTGGACCATCTGCTTATGCCTCCTAAAGGGCTAGGATTATAGGTGTGAGCCACCACTCCACAAGTTGAAGTTGGGATATTTTTCAATCTATGGTTTGTGGCCAGCAGTGGTACTTCATGCCTGTCATCTTGGCACTTTGGTAGGCCCTGTAAGTTGGATTGTCTGAGCTTCTGAATTGGCGACCAGCCCGAGAACCAGTGAGATCCCAGGCTCTGAAAAATGAAAAAAACTGCCTAAGGTTGTGCAGGCACCTTGTGTCCCAGCTTTGGGAATAGGTTCATTTTTTGACAACACGTGAAGATTGCTGTGAGTTATGATACCAGGGAAGTCTACTGAGGGCAAGAAAATGAGACTCTGTCTCAGTACATAAATGGAGAAAAACAATGGTTATTGTTTCATCCCTCATTTTTACTTTTTTCCATGTTTTTAGTTTTGAAATTTTACCCCTAGATTAGATTTCAACTAGAAAAATTATTCTGTCATAGGGAAATTGTACCCTTAAAACCTGTATTAGACAAGACTTTGGATTTCATGTAACTGTGACCATTTGCTATTCTAAATTATTGTAGTCACTGGAAGCTGCACACACAATGAATTCTTGACTGTAATCAGGCTTCTCATATGCACACTACAATATCCAGAGTTCTCCCTCCATTTTTTTCTGTTTGGGTCCTTCAGTCTGTGCCAATATTCCCTCACCCCAATCAGTCAGATGCTAGGGCCTAGACAACTCTTAAAAACCACTACCTATGAAATCAACTGGCAATATCCTAATGAACCAATCTCAAACCCATGGGTGCAGAGTCATTGATCCTTCCCACAGAAGGCTTAATAAATCTCCTCCTTTATGTAATCCACTATTCCATGTGCCTACTGACCTCTTTCCCCACTTTTGCTCTTGCAAACTGTGCCTAGCAAATTTTCTTTTGTTTCTTCTATCTTTTATTATTTTTCATGAGACAGAATCTCACTCAGTTGCCAAGTCCAGAGTTTCATGGCCTCGGCTTAGCACACAGAAACATCCAACTCTTTGATTTAAGGGATCCTCTTACCTCAAACTCTGGAGTAGCTGGGACTGCATGAAAGTGTCACAGGCTCGGCTACCTTTTCTATTTCAGTAGTAACTGGTTAGGAGATCAGGGCTGAGCCTCTGTTTTTCACCCTTGACTCCAACACATGAGCTCAGAGGGCTAGCTCACCTTGCCCCCCCCCAAAATCCAAACATTGTAATCATGCTTCCCAAGAATCATTGAGCTCTACTTAAGAAATTACCTTGTCCAGGGCTAACATGAATTTCCAATCCTCAAGTCCCATTGATAATGTCAGGACTGTTTGACATATCCGTGGTGGCAGATATCACAAACATTATTTATGCATCTCTATTTTTACTTATCAGATTTCTTTTCTTTTCTTTTCTTTTTTTTTGAGACAGAGCCTCAAGCTGTCACCCAGGATAGAGTGCTATGGCATCAAAGCTCACAGCAACCTCCAATTCCTGTGCTGAAGCGAGTCTCTTGCCTCTTCCTCCCAAGAAGCTGGGACTACAGGCGCCCACCACAACGCCTGGCCATTTTTTGTTTGCAGCCATCATTGTTGTGTGTCCCAGGCTGGATTCGAACTCGCCAGCTCAGGTGTACATGGCTTTAGCCTGTTGAGCCATAGGCGCCGAGCTTCAGATTTCATTAATACTTGTGTATTGAATGTGTGGCCCAACATAAATGGTCTCCTTCCTATGTAGCCAAGAAGCCAAAAGTTTGGATACACCTGGCATGGAGGTCAGGAATGTTGGAACTTTCCAGATAAGCTGATATTTACCATTATCATCATAAATAACTGCAACTATGGAGTACATTACTGGACACATTTCCTAACCAGATGTCGAAAGAAGACCTTCAGGGTGACATCTACCTTCATAAACAAGCCTATTCGAGATAAACGAGTAAAACATCACAAAAAAGTAGAATTGATAGTTGTGTGACATACCTGTCAGGACTGAGAAATCACTGCCTGATCTTTGGTCTCGAGTTCATACTCTACAACATCCCAGGGCATGTACTTGTAAACCACAAATTTCCATTTGCTTAAAAATCCATGAATTTAAAAGTAAATGAAGAGTTATTGAATACCTTGGACATAAACACAAAGAAACTTGAGGAAGCAGGAATTGAGTGCAGAGAAAAGAACCCCACTCATTTGTAACAGTTTGAATCCAAATACCTACCTGGAGAGCCACTACACATACTCAGCAGGAATAAGTTTAAGATTGAAAAATGTTAACTCTTGGCAACAACCATTGTGACATCATCCATGGTGACCATGTAGTGACTTCATCCCTTATTGTCCTGGGATCCAGGCTTCTGGTCAAAGATACTAAGTGGCCTTTTCTGCTCACTTAAGCTGGTGTCCTTCAAGTGTTTGAGCCAGAACACTTCTTAGCCCTCCATCCACTGACAGAGAAGTGATCTCCCATCTGTGCCTTATTGATTCTATTTATGGTTGAGATTCCTGGCAGTAGGCTGAAACAAAATGAGACAACAGTTCACATTTTGGACAGCAGTGCAAATCAAACTGCATCACGACTGGCAAAACTGTGTGGAGTCAACTAAGTACCACACTATTTTTATGTGTGTGTGACAGAGCCTCAAGCTTTTTCCCTGGGTAGAGTGCATGCCATAACAGCTCACATCAACCTAAAAATCCTGGTCTCAAGTGATTCCCCCTTCCTCCACCTCCCAAGTACATGGGACTTCTGGTGCCAGCCACAATTCACAGCTCTTTTTTGTTGCAGTTGGCCAGGGCCAGGTTTGAACCCAATAGCCTCTTTATATGGGGCCTGTGCCCTACCCATTGAGCCTAGGCACCTGCCATGGGATGCTATTTCAAGGACCTCTATTCACAAATACTCCAAAACATTCATTTGAGAGAAGCTTACAAATATCCTATGCTTGGCTCCATGCTCAATTTGGACATAGTTTCACAGGTTGTAAACATGTATAATTTGCTTGAACCATCAAGGTAATTCTGGTCATTTTAGATGATGAAAATATTTATTGGTTCGTTTGTTGATTTGTTGTGCATGGTTGTGTGTATGTGTATTTTTGAATTACGGATTCCATATGTGGCCCAGGCTAGTCTGTCATGACCTCATCCTAGATCATAACAACGTCAAACTCCAGGATTCTGGCAATTCTCCTGCCTGAGACTCTAATGTGGGTAGGAATGCAGATGCCTGTGACAATGTCTAGATAATGTTTCCCTTTTATTAGAGAGAGTGTCTTACTCTTGCTCAGTTCGTTCTCACCACACCATTGTACAAGACCTCCACTCATCTCAGACTGTCAGAGGGGTAGGATTATTGGTGAGAGGCCACCAAGTTTGCTCATTTACTCTTTTTTGGTTTACATCCCTCCCTCCTTTTGCCCCTACCTCACTTTATCCTACTTCCAAATCTCTCTGTCTAATTCGCTTGCTCTCTCCATACTTTTCATTCCTTCATCACTTTCTTTCCTCTATCTCTCTCTTCCATGACTTGAAGGAAACTTCCTTAGTAACAAATAAAAAACCATACAAGTGATTCCGGAATTCATAGTCTTGAACTCTATACTTAAAATGGATGAATTCTGTGGCCTGTGAATTATATCTGAGTAGAACGGTTATTTTTTAATCCATGGGCTCTTATCTACGAGGAAAATAGAGGAAAAGCTTCACCAAAACAGAAGCATGGATAAACTCAATAATTCACACTAATGATCCCAGCAATTTCAGAGGCTGAGGCAGAAAGATCACTGGAAGCTAAAGAGTTTCAGACCATACTGAGTAACAGAGTGAGACCCAATTTGCCAAAGAAATGAGTGCAAAATTTCCCCAGAAGTGTTGTTATGGGCCTGTACTCTCAGCTACTGAGAAGGATAAAGTGTGGTGGATCACTTCAGGTCAGCACCTTGCATTTCCTTCAGCTATGATGGTACCAATTTATTTTTATATTTATGTAGAGACAGAGTCACATTATTGCATTTGGTAGAGTTCCATGGCACCACACAGCTCACAAAAACCTACAATTCTTGGGCTTAGGTGATTCTCTTGCTTCAGACTCCCAGGTAGCTTAAACTACAGGTGCCTCCCACAATGCTTGGCTATATTTTTGTTGCACTTAGGCTGGGCCGGGTTTGAACCCACCACTCTCATATGGGGATGACTCCCTACCAACTGAGCCAAAGGAGCCACGTAACCAGTGTATTTTTCTGGGGCAAAAGGAGAAACACAGTGACAAATTTGTGAGGTATACTGTATAGGTGAAGGAAAGGTCCCACAGCATACAAAATATTTTCTACATTTTATCCCTAATTTGATTTATTACATGGCTTGCTAGTCTATCTCAATAAAATCAACTAATAAAATAAACTACATTGATAGAATCAATAAGAAAAACCATATGGTGACCTCATCAGACATAGAAAGGGTTTTGACAGAGGCAACATAACTTGTTGATACAATCTTTTAAAAATTTTAGTCGAGAAGGAAACATCTTCAGGACTACTAATGGGATTTACAGATAATTGGATACATATAACGTGCTACATTCACACGATGAATATTTTAAAACAATGAAAAGGATTCAAGTGCACTTTTATGTTATAATAGGAATGAACTTTAAAATCCTTATGGTAAGGGAAAAGAGAGGAGGAGGCAAGATGACTGGCTGTAGACAGCTTTCAACAGAGGCTCCCATCCAGAAGGAGAGTTAAAGGACAGAAGTTTAGCAAGCAATCTGATGGTTCAGAGCTGAACCAAGAGAGAAGGTTGAAGAGCACACATATCCCCTGCTGAGGTGGACTGTGACCCCAAGGAAACAATCAATAGGCAAAAACCCCATTGCCAAGTGGATCAAGTTCCCTACCCAATTAGAATGACTCACAGAATACTTATTACAAACAAGCTAGCAGAGTTCAGATTTCTTCCTATTTTATCTCCTGGGAGAGAACCTCTACAAACAAGATCTTCTTTCCTAGAGGGAACACACGAGTGTGCCATGGTGCTCTCTCACCAGGCATAAAACTGAACATAGACTCTCCCCACAATTCTGAACTCCCAGAAAACCCATTCACTCTTACCCCAAGGTCTGGAGCCTGTCCTCTGTGGATTTCCGGCCCTTGGGCATTTTTTTTTTGAGAGGTGTGGATTGGGCTTGGGATGTTCCAGGTGTGTGAAGGTTCTGTGGCATGAGTGCAGAACGGGGACTGTGAAGCGAGGGAGCCATATGGGAGAGGCAGAAGTGGTTCTCCGTGGCACAGTGCAGCAGCAGCAGTGGCAGGATCAATATAGATTCAAAACCTTGGGGATATTTTGGAGAAACACTTCTCCCCTCTCTTAGCAACCAGAGGGAACCAGTCCTCTACTCTGGTGGCAACCACTGGCACAACAGATCTGGGATGAAAATGCCTGAGGCAGTACCTACCCAGGTGTGGCAAGCAGGAATGGAGAATAGAATCATCATGCACAGAGGTGACATGCTCCAAGGGTGGAGCTGAGTCAGAATTGCTACTTTTTTTGAGCCCAAAATTCAACCAGCTACTAGGGAAGCATACTGGGGACAAAAGCAGGCATAGCACCAGAGCTAACCCAGGAAGAGTCAGGAACTGAAAGTCATTTGTGAGTTTTGACCATACCTGCCCCAACACAGAATGCAGCAGAACATGAGATATCAGCCCTGTGAGAAATGGCGCAGAGGCAGCCACACAGGGCAGAGCTGAGTCACAGTTTCAGTGAAATAAAACAGCACTTGGCCTGCAGGAGAGTACAGCTAGAACAGAAATGCCAATTATATGGGACTATAAGGGGCAACAACACCAATCTAGGGCATGGATGAAACTGAGTGAAACACCCCAATTTCCATTAAGCAACTGTGGTTGCTAGGTTTCAGCTCTCCCTGACAGTTAGTGGCAGAGTGTGGCAGCCTATCCGTGGAGAAATAGATCTCCCTGTCACTCAGGCAGTTGTAAACCCCTGCAGCATCTGCTCATTGGAGGAAACTGGGTCACAGTCCTGTGGCATTACCAGGGACTGGTTGTGACAAAGGTGCAACTTGGGGAATGAGGCATCGAACTTACCAGAATAATTCATTTGCTGTGTGGGTCCTTTTGACTCCACAGAGCACCGAAATAATTTATACTCCTGTCTTCAGATGCCTACTGTCTTTTTGCTGTTGACCTTTTCAACTCTCCAATTTCAGACTGTGCTGACTTGGACAATTGATTTGGAACTCTTGACCTGGGCCAATCAACTGAGGACTATCAAGGTTGTACTGTAGTTGTGTTGTTGTGGGAAGGTTTAATTTTCCTTTTCCAGTTGTTGCCCATGGGGGTGCAATGTCTTAGTTGCTAGTATTTCTCAACAGCTGAAAATATAACCAAGAGCTGCTGACTCACTAGAATTGGACAGAGATCAAATTAAAACAAGGCAGATCCAATAAGCCCCAACACACCATGCAGGTCTGCATTGTCTCAGGCTATAGTCCTGTACAGATCCTTTGCAAAGCTGTAGGTGAAAAGCTGCATTTACCAGTCCCAACTCTTGGGCAAAGGGCTGGTTAATCACTACTCCAGGAGCTCCCAACCCAATTTCACCTTATCTGATCATCTAGCCAAAGGGTAAGAAATAATAATGGGGTGGAATCAGTGGAAAAACTCTCGCAACATGAATCATCAGAGTAGATCACCTCCCCCAGGGAACAACGAGGTGAACACACAAGAAGATCCTATTCATAAACAAATGGCAGAGATGTCACAAATCAAATTCCAAATTTGGGTGGCAAATATGATTAATAGAATGGAGTCAAAGTGGGAATTAGAAATTAAAGGAGCATTTCAAATGTTAACTCAAGAATTCAATGAATTCAAACAAAAAGGCACCATAGATTTTGACATATTGAGACTAGAACTTGCAGGCCTCAGAGATCTGAGAAACTCAGTAGAAATCCTCACTAACAGAATTGACCAGGCTGAAGGAAGGATTTCTGACATTGAAGGGAAAACTTTTGAATGCTCCCAAATGCTCAAAAAGGAAGAGAAGTGGAGAGCAAAAATGGATCATACCCTGACAGAGCTCTGAGACAATTTGAATGAAATTAATATTCCCCTTATGGGAATTCCTGAAGCCAACGAGGTTGCTTCAAAAATTCCAGTTGCTCTACTTCAAAAGATAATCATGGAGAACTTCTCAAACATGGCAAGACATTTGGAAAACCAGAGAGCAAACAGTTTCAGAACCCCAGCACGAATCAACCTGAATAAGACATCCCCCAGGCACATCATAAGTAACTTCACTGTAGTTAATATGAAATAAAAAATTCTACAAGCAGCCAGATGTAAAAAAAATCATAACCTACAAGGAGTAGAATATTCAAATGACTGCATTTTTCTCTGCTGAAAATTTTCAAGCTAGAAGAGGGTGGTCACTGACTTTTAACCTCCTAAAAAAAATAACTTTCAACCCAGGCTCCTGTATCCGGCCAAACTGAATTTCATTTATGATGGATAAATTAAATACTTTAATGACATTCACATGATGAAGAAATTTGCCATAACTATGCCAGTTCTCCAGGACATTCTCAGACATATCCTCCTTAAACATCACCACAATCCTCTACCACCAAAGTAAACTCACTCAAAAAACTTTTTATCAAATTCCAAATTCTACAATGATGAAAGGATTAAAAATGTCCACTGGCTATTAGAAAAAAAAAATACTATCAAATTTCTCAATATTCTCAACTAACATGAATGGCTTAAATTGTCCACTGAAGAGGTACAGGTTATCTGATTAGATACAGAAACATGGGCCAGATATTTGCTGTGTACAAGAATATTCTCTTGCTTTAAAAGATAAATATTCAGGGTGAAAAGATGGTCATCTATAATTCAGGCAAATGACAATCAGAAAAAAATAAGGTGCTACAATTTTATCTCAGACAAAATAGGCTTTATTTTTTATTTATTTTACTTTATTTTATTTTTTTAGAGACAGAGTCTCACTTTATCACCCTTCATAGAGTGCTGTGGCCTCACACAGCTCACAGCCACCTCCAACTCCTGGGCTTAGGTGGTACTCTTGCCTCAGCCTCCCAAGTAGCTGGGACTACAGGCACATAAAATAGGCTTTAAACCAACAAAAGTAAGAAAAGATAAGGATGGGCACTTCATATTTGCTTAGGGTAACAAACAACATGATGAGATTTCAAATATTAACATTTATGCTCACAACCAGAATGCACCTCAATTTATAAAACAGACTGTGACAGACATGAGCAACTTGATTTCCTCCAGCAATATAAAAGTTGGAGATTTTAATATGCCTTTGGTAGTGTTGGATAGATCCTCCTATAAGAAACTAAGCAAAGGGCAGAGCCTGTGACTCATTGTGTATGACACCAGCCACATATAACAAGGGTGGCAGGTTCAAACATGGCCCTGCCCAAAGTGCCACAAAAAAATAGCTGGGCCTTGTTCCATGTGCCTGTTGTCTCAGCTACTTGGGAGGCTGAGACAAGAGAAACACTGAAGCCCAGGGGTTGGAAGTTGCTGTGGACTATGTGATGCAAAGGCACTCTACCAAGGGCGAGAAAATGAAATTCTGTCTCTACAGAAAAAAAAAAGAATAGAAAAAAATAAACTAAGCAAAGAAATATGTACAGAATGGACATTTATTAAAGTGATAGAGGCCATCCACAGCAAAACCATTGCCAATATCATATAGAATACAGTTAAATTGAAATGATTTACACTCAGATCATGAATAAGGCAACAATGTTGCCCAATGTCTTTACTGATTAACATTGTAATGGAAGTCTAAGCCATTGAAATCAGGCAATAATCTGTGATCAAGTGTATATATACAAGGTCAAATGAGATCAAACATGCACTCTTCACAGATAATACAATTGTATATCTGGAACAACCCTGGGATACAACTTTAAAACTCTTAGAAGTGTTCACAAATACAATAGAAGCTCAGGTTACAAAGTCAATACCCACAAATCTGTAACCTTTATGTACACTAACAATAGTCAAGCTGGAAAAAACAGTCAAGGACACTATTCCTTTCACAGTAGTGTCAAAGAAGATGAAATATTTGAAAGTTTGCCTAACAAAGGACATGAAAGATCTCTACAAAGACATCTATGAAACTCTAAGAAAATAAGTAGTTAAAGATGTTAACAAATGGAAAAACATTACCATGCCTATGGCTGGGAGGAATCAACATTGTTAAAATGTCCATACTATCCAAAGTAATATATAATTTTAATGCAATCCCTATTAAAGCTCCACTATCATACTTTAATACCTCAAAAAAATAATACTTTGTTTTATATGGAATCAGAAAAAAAATTAAATAGCCAAGACATTACTCAGAAATAAAAGCAAATCAGGAGGAAACACGCTACCACACATAAGACTATATTATAAATTGATAGTGATCAAAACAGCATGGTCCTGGCAGAAAAACAGAGAGGTAGATATATGGAACAGAAAAGAGAACCAAGAAGTGAACCCAGCTACTTACCATCATTTGATCTTCAAAAAGCCAAATAAAAACATTCTGTGGAGAAATGATTCCTTATTTAACAAATGGTGCTGTGTGAACTGGCTGGCGACCTGTAGAAGACTGAAACTGGACCCATACTTTCACTATTAACTAAGATAGACTTGCACTGGATTAAAGATTTAAACTCAAGACATGAACCTATAAAAATACTAGAAGAAACTGTAGGGAAAACACTTCAAGAAATCTGCCTGGGTAAATATTTTATGAGAAGGACACCTGAGACAATTAAAGCAACACTAAAAATACATTACTGGGATAGGCTGAAACTCAAAATCTTCTGCACAGTCAATAACACAGTAAGTAAAACAAGCAGACACCCCTCAGAATGGAAGAAAATATTTGCAGGTTATGTCTCCAACAAAGTTTAATAACCGTAATCCACAGAGAATGCAAACGTCTTAACAATAAAAGAACAAGTGTTCCCTTGTCAATGTGGGCAAGACGATTGAAGAGAAACTTTTCTGAAGAAGACAGGTCCACTGTCTATGGGTACATGGAAAAATGCTCTTCATCCTTATATTATCAGAGAAATGCAAACAAAACCACTTTCAGATATCATCTAACTTCCGTAAGATGAGTCCACATCACAAATCCAAAAACCATGGATGTTGACATGGATATGGAAAAAAAAAGGAACACATCTGCACTGTGGGTGGGACTGCAAACTAATGTGTTCTTTTTGGAAAGGGGGGTTGGAGATCACTTAAGTTTGTAAAACTAGACCTGCCATTTGATCCTTCAATTCCTTTATTAGGTATATATTCAGAGGAACAAACATCACGATATAACAAAGATATTCTCAACAAAATGTTTATTGTAGCCCAATTCATAATTACTAGGTCATGGAAGAAGCCCAAGTGCCCATTGATGCGTGAATGGATTAAGAAATTGTGGTATATGTACACCATGGAATATTATGCAACCTTAAAAGAGATAGAGACTTTACCACTTTCATGATTACATGCTTAGAGCTGGAACATATTCTCTAGGGTAGGTGGAACTAAAGACAAGGGCCACAATGTTTGACTACATTTTCTATTTCAGTAGAAACCAGGTGGGAGATTGAGGCTGAGAGTGCCTTGTTGTTGCTCAGGCTTGTCTCCAACATGTGACCTCAAGGGATCAGCCCACCTTGGCCTCCCAGAATATCCAAAAATTGTAGGCATGTGTGGCAAATCCATTGAACTCTAATTAAGGAATGGGGGTTATTAGGACCCCCATCTTATTGGGGGTTATGAGGACTTTCCATCTTCAGTCCCTTGTAATATTTATGGGTTATTTCATGACAGTTTTGTGTATTTGTGTTGGCAGATATCACAATTATGCACTAATATCTTCTTTGCTTATCAGGTTTCAGTAGTGATTGTGTATAGAAGGTGTGGCTAAACATAATACTTCTACTTCCTTATGGCCAGAAGCCAAAAGTTTGGACACACCTGGCCCAGAGGTCAGTGATGTTGGAACTTTCCAGTTAGGTTGATATTTCCCATGATCATTATAAATTACTGAAGGTAAGGTGTACACTACTGGACACAATGCCTAACCAAATTTTGATAGAGTATCTTCAATGAGACACCTACCATCAAAAACAAGCCTATTGTGGAGAAAGAAATAAAATCCCATGAAAATTAGAGCAGAAAATAGTGTGATTTCAGGTCTGTGAAATCACTGTCTGATCTTTGGGCTTGAGTTCTTGTACTGTAACATCCAGTGAAACACTAGGTATAAACTATACTCTTCCACTTGCTTACAAACCCATGATGTGAAAGGGAAAGAAAGGATTGTTGAACCCCTTGGCCGGTTATACAAATTTTTGGAAGCAAGAATTGAGTGTGGAGAAAAGAACCTCATTCTTTTGTAACCGTTTGAATTGAATGAGAAACCTGAATATCCACTACACATGCTTAGCAGGAATTAAGGTTAAACTTAAAGATGGTAACCCAGGGCAATACCTATTTTGGTGTAGTCCACAGTGACCACAAAGTGACTTCACCATCTAATGCCTTGGGATCCAGGCTTCTGGTCATAAATACTAAGTCACCTTTTAAGCTCAATTCAGCTGGTGTCCCTTAAGCGTATGAAGCAGGACACTTCTTAGCCCTCCACCCACAGACAGGGAAGTGATTTCCCATTTGGGTACTATAGATGCCATTAATGTTTGGGATTCCTGGAACTAGGCTGATACAATGTTTGAAATTTTGTACAGCAGTGTCACTCAAGCTGTATCACAGCTGACAAAAATGCATGGAATCACTTAAGTAATATACTCTTTTTTCTTTTTTTCTCCTTTGAGACAGTTTCACTTTTTTACACTTCGGAGAGTGCTGTGGAATCACATTTTACAGCAGCTCCTACTCCTTGGTTTCATCGATTTTGTTCCCTCAGCCTCTTGAGGAGTTGTACCAATGGGCATCTTCCACAACACCAGGCTATTTATTCTTGCAGTTTCACCAGGGTCAGGTTTGAACTCACCAAGCTCATAATGAGGGTCTGGTGCTCTACCCAGTAAGTCACAGCCAATGCCCATGGGATGGTATTTCAAGGACATAATTGACACCTACCCAAAAATATCCATTTCAGGAAAGCTTACAAATTTATTATCCCTGGCTACAGCCTCCATTTGGTCATAGCTTCAGAGGTCTTAAGAATGTCTACTTTGTTTGAACCATCAAGGTAGTTCTGGTCTTTTTGTGTGATGAATATGCTTGTTGTTTGATTTGTCAATTTATGTGTGAATGGGTGTGTGTATGGGTATTTTTGAGATGTGTTTTCTGTATGTGGCTCAGGCTAGTCTTTTGTGGCCTCAGCTTAGATCATAGCAACATCAAACTCCAAGATGGAGGCAATTCTCATGTCTGAGATTCCCATGTGACTCGGAATACAGATGCCTGTAGTAATACCTAGATAATTTTTCATGTTTTAGTGGAGACATGGTCTGAGTCTTGTGCTGTCTGTTCTCGGCACACCCTCCTTCAAGATAGCCACTCATTTGAGCATGCCAGAGGGCTAGAATTATAGGTGTGAGCCACCACATTTCTTCATTTTCTTTCTTTCCCTCCCTACCTCCATTTGCCTCTACATCAGTTTCTCATTCCTTCCTCCAATTCTCTCTCTATCATTCGTTTTTTCTCTCCAATCAATTATTTCCTTCATTTCATTTTCCTCTATCATTCTCCTCTACAACTTAAGGGATACTTAAATAGTAACAAACAAACAAATTATACAAGTGATACTTCAATGTGTAGTAATGAATACTATAGTTTATTTTTTTGTTATTAAAACATAGCTGTGCACATTAGTGCAATCAAGGGGTACAATGTGCTGGTTTCATATACAATCTGAAATATTTTCATCAAAATATTTGACATAGCCTTCATGGCATTTTATTAATTATTGTATGAAGACATTTTTATTTTGCATTTAGTAAGTTTCACTTGCACCTTTCCAAGATAAACCATAGGTGTGGTCCCACCAATTACCTTCCCTCCACCCAACCTCCTCCCTAGCCTCCCCTACCGTGCCCCTTTCCCAATTTTCTTGTGCTCTAATTGGGTCATAGCCTTCATATGAAAGTTATAAATTAGTTTCAAGTAGGGCTGAGCACATTGGATACTTTTTCTTCCATTCTTAAGATACTTTGCAAAGAAGATTTGTTCCAGCTCCATCCACGTAAACATGAAAGAGGTAAAGTCTCCATCTTTCTTTAAGGCTGCATAGTATTCCATGGTATACATGTACCATAATTTATTAATCCATTCATGGGTCGATGGGTACTTAGGTTTCTTCCATGACTTAGCAATTATGAATTGGGCTGCAATGAGCATTCTGGTACAGATGTCTTTGTTACAATGTGATTTTTGGTCTTCAGGGTATATACCAAGTAAAGGAATTATAGGATCAAATTGCAGGTCTCTTTTTAGATCTCTAAGTATTCTCAAAACATCCTTCCAAAAGGAATGTATTAGTGTGCATTCCCACCAGCAGTGTAGACATGTTCCCTTTTCTCCACATGCACGCCAACATCTCTGGTTTGGGGATTTTGTTATGTGGGCTAATCTTACTGGAGTTAGGTGATATCTCAAAGTAGTTTTGATTTACATTTCTCTGATGATTAAAGATGGCAAGCATTTTTTCATGTGTCTATAGGCCATGTGCCTGTCTTCTTTAGAGAAGTTTCTCTTCAAGTCCTTTGCCCACCCTGAGATGGGATCACTTGTTTTTTCTGGCTAATACATTTCAGTTCTCTGTGGATTCTGGTTATTAAACCTTTGTCGGAGGTATAACCTGCAAATATTTTCTCCCATTCTGAGGATGGTCTGTTTGCTATACATACTATGTTCTTGGCTGTGCAGAAGCTTTTTAGTTTGATCAGGTCCCAGTAGTGTATTTTTGATACTGCTTCAATTGCCTGGGGAGTCCTCCTCATAAAATATTCACCCAAGCCGATTCCTTCAAGTGTTTTCCCTGCACTTTCTTCTAGAAATTTTATAGTTTCAAAGTTTAAATTTTTATTCCAGTGAGAATCAATCTTAGTTAATGGTGAAAGATGTGGGATCAGTTTCAGTCTTCTACAGGTCACTAGCCAGTTCACCCAGCACCATTTGTTAAATAGGGAGTCTTTTACCCACTGAATGTTTTTAATTGGCTTGTCAAAGATCAAATAATGATAAGTAGCTGGATTCATCTCTTGGTTTGCTATCCTGTTCCAAACAGCTACCTCTCTGTTTTTGTGCCAATACCATGATATTTTGATCACTATCAATTTATAGAACAGTCTCAACTCTGGTAGCATGATTCCTCCTGCCTTGTTTTTATTTCTGAGTAATTTATTGGTTTTTTTGAGGTTTTTTTTTTCTGATTCCACATAAAACAAAATATTATTTGTTCAAGATCTTTAAATTACGACAATGGAGCTTTAATAGATATTGCATGAAAAATACATATTGCTTTGTGTAATATAGACATTTTAACAAAGTTGATTCTTCCCAGCCATGAGCATGGTATGTTTTTCCATTTGTTAACATTTTTGACTATTTCTTTTCTTAAAGTTTCATAGTTCTCTTTATAGAGATTTTTCACATCCTTTGTTAGGTAAACTCACAAATATTTCATCTTATTTGGCACTACTGTGAAAGTTATAGAGTCCTTGACTGATTATTCAGCTTGGCTATTGTTGGCATATGTAAAGCCTACAGATTTATGTGTGCTGCTTTTGTAGCCTGAGACATTGATGTATTCCTTAATCGCTTCTAAAATTTTGTAGTAGAATCCCTGATGTTTTCCAGATATACAATCATATCATCTCTGAAGAGTGCAAGTTTGATCTCTTCTGACCCTATGTGGATAACCTTGATCACCTTTTATTCCCTAATTGAAATGGCTAAATCTTCCATTACAATGTTAAAGAACAGTGGAGATAATGGGCAACCTTGCTTGGTTCCTGATCTAAGTAGAAATGATTTCAATTTAACTCCATTCAGTACTATATTGGCTGTGTTTTTACTGTAGATAGCCACTATTATTTTAAGAAATGTCCTTTCTAAACCAATTTTCTTAAGTGTTCTGATCATGAAGAGATGATGGATATTGTCAAAAGCTTTTTCTGCATCAATTGAGAGAATTGTATGGTCTTTATTTTTTAATTTGTTCATGTGCTGAATTACATTTATAGATTTGCATAAATTGAACCAGACTTGAGACCCTGGGATAAAGCCCACTTGGTCTTGGTCATGGTGTATAATTTCTTTGATGTGTTTTTGGATTCTGTTTGTTAGGATCTTGTTAAGTACTTTTGCATCAATATTCATTAGTGATATTGGTCTATAATTTTCTTTTCTTGTTGGGTCTTTCTCTGGTTTAGGAATCAAGGTAATGTTTGTTTCCTAGAATGTGTTGGCTAGTATTAGTTCTTTTTCTATAGTTTGGAAAAGGTTGAGTAATATAAGTACTGATTCCTCTTTAAAGGTTTGGTAGAATTCTGACATGAAGTCATCTGGTCCTGGGCTTTTCTTTTTAGGTAGATTTTGTATACTTGATGCTATTTCAGAAATTGATATAGGAATATTCAACACTTCCACTTCATTCTGGCTAAGTCTTGGTAGGTGTCATGCTTCCAGGTATTGATCAAATTATTTCAGATTTTCATATTTCTGAGAGTAAAGTTTCTTGTAATATTCACTAAGGTCTTTTTTAATTTCTGAGTGGTCTGTTGTTATTTCGTCTTTACCATTTCTGATTGATGAAATTATATATTTTACTCTTTTTTTCCTGGTTAGGTTAGCCAAAGGATTATCTATTTTATTGACCTTTTCAAAAAACCAACTTTTTGAGTTATTGATCTGTTGTATAATTCTTTTATTTTCAATTTCATTTAATTCTGTTCTAATTTTGGTTATTTATTTTATTTTGCTTGGTTAGGGGTTAGAATTTCCTCCTTCTCCTGTTGGTTAAGATGTCCCATTAAGTTGTTAGCATCCTTTCTTTCTGTTTTCTTGAGGGAAGCTTGCAGTGCTATAAATTTCCCTCTTAGGACTGCCTTTGCAGTATCCCAGTGGTTCTGGTAATTCGTGTCTCCATTGTCATTTTGTTCCATAAATTTGGTAATATCCTTCTCAATTTCCTCAATGACCCATCTATCCTTCAGCATGATGCATAAAGTTATTTAGCTTCCTTATTTTTGTATGAGTATCCATATTCCTGTTGTCATTGAGTTCAACTTTTGTTACATGGTGTTCTTGAAAGAACCAAGCTGACTCCATTTTGTTAAAATTAACTCAGTTTGTTCCACAGCCTTTCACTAATTCTACCTTGTCCCATGGACTTCAATTTGCAACTGCACACAAAAGGTTAATTTATGGCTGCATAATGAAGAGTCAATTTACAGCCAAATGCCAAAGGTGATAGGCAACCTGCTTCCTCCCCGACCCCCGGCTCCAGTATGTCCGCCCTGAGCGATAAGGTTGCCTATACTTGGCCATCATGATAGTAAATATTTCCCCAGGCCAATTTACCAAGAACAGACATTGACCAGACATTATGCCCCTATCAGCTCTCCCCAGCATTTCATGCCCGACACCCCCTCCCTTTGTTCCTTTATGTACCCTTAAAACTGCTCTCCCCTCTGCAAGTGAGGATTCTCTGCTATCCTGCTGTGTCAGGGACAGAAAGCCTTGGCTAGGTAATAAAATTACTTCTTGCTTTTGCATTGGACTTGGTCAATGGGTGATTTATGGGGGGGACCCGGCGATTTAGGCACAACATTTTGGGGGCTCATCTGGGATATCCCACAAAATCACCAAGAACCTACTCCGGAGGTGAGTGCGTGTATGCCGGCATTGTCTATTTGTCTTGTCCTGTTCTGTGTTGATTTTGTCCGTTAAGTTTGTAGTCAGGATGTGGAATCCTTGACAGAGTAGGAGAGGAAATGCCCCATTGATGGGAAACTGGGACGTGGAATCCTCAGTCCTTGGTCAAGAAAACCAGGCGTTTCCACTGGTGGAGAGACAAGGTGGGTCGTGACTGCCAAATGGAGCTACACCATTGTCTCATATTCACTTTTGCCTGGAAACCTGCAACAGCAGGCTCTTGCTGTCTGGAGGTGTCTTGTGCGCTATTTGTTTTGTGTGTGTCTTGTTGTATTTGGAGGGTGACATGGGACAGACACAGATGATGCCCCTTTCCCTAACTCTGGCTAATTTCCAGGGTTTCAAAGATAAAGCTTGAGATTATGGTTTCAGTGTGTCTAAAAATAAACTTGTAACTCTTTGCAGGAATGAATGGCCGGCGTTATGTGCTGGATGGCCACTAGCAGGCACTTTCTATGTCCCCACTATCTTTCAGGTCAAAGATACAGTCTACTGATCTGGGACCAGGCACCTGGATAAGATCCCATATATAACTGTTTGGCAGGACCTTGTGGAGAACCCTCCATCATGGTTAAAACCTTTTCTTCCCCCATCAGACAAGGAAGTGGCCAAGCTCCTAGCCTTGAAGGAGAAAAAAGAGAATTCTCCTGAATCTACTGTCCCTCCCCCCAGTCCTCCAAGGAGGAATTGATCCAGAAGTGCTTTCTCCCCCTCCTGATCAACCCTCACCTCGGTGGACATTTGTCCCTTCGAGTCCGCCAGACAATGAGGCCACTTTAGCTCAGGGGGCATCTGTCCCTCCAAGTCCACCAGGCAATGAGGCAACTCCATCCCTAGCTCCAGGGAGTAACCTCTGGAGCCCACCCCACACCCTCCGTAGAGCCCTACGTGATCTGATGGCAGACTCCACTGTGCTGCTCCTTCGCATGGTGGGTCTTCCTGCAGTAGGACCAACTGATTGAGCAAACCCCCTGAATGAAGAATATCACTATTGACCGTTTGCCACAATTGATCTTTATAACTTGAAGATGCAGAATACTAAATTCTCTGAAAAACCTACTGCCTTGATTGACCTCTTAGACTCGATTCTTTTTACTCATCAGCCCACTTGGGATGATCGTTAGCATCTCTTACAGTTCTTTTTTACCTCCGAGGAGCGGAACCACATCGTGGTTGAGGCCAGGAAGGCTATTGAGGGTCCAGATGGGAATCCCACTACCAATCAGGCTCTCATAGATGCAGCCTTCTCCCTCATGCGCCCAGTGTGGAATTTTAATACAGGAGCAGGTCAGATGACACTCCAAGCCTACCGCCAGACTCTAATGAGAGGAGTCTGTAAAGCAGCCAGAAAGCCAAGGTAGGTAATGTGCAGCAGGACAAGGCAGAGTCCCTCGCTGCTTTCTTAGAAAGGATAATGGAGGCATTCCGCATGCACACTCCTCTGGATGCCGAAGCTGTAGAGAATAGAGCAGCAGTTGTCATGATCTTTGTTATTCAATCAGCCCCAGACATTAAACGTAAGTTGCAGAGAATAAATAGACTAGGTGAGAAGTCTTTACAGGACCTCCTAGAAGATGCTGAAAAATTCTACAATAGCCGAGAGACCCCAATGGAAAGATAAACAAAGCCAGCTAAGAGACAGACCCAGGAATTGGCCAGGATCCTCCTAGATTCCACTGACACGACTCTGGATGAAAAAGAAAGGTGACTGTGCTGACTAGTGGCAGGAGGTAAGGGGAACTCCCCAGGCGGGGAAAGTCATCACCTCCAGAAGGACCAGTGTGCCTATTGTAAGGAACATGGACACTGGGCCCATGAGTGCCCCCCAAAACAGACTCTCAGACCTTCATGCTCCCCCTTAGTACCAGTCTTAGAGCTAAGCAGGCTCGAAGAATATGGGGGACCAGGGCTTGTCAACCATCCCTGAGCCCTGGGTAACTCTCAGAGTGGAGGGGACCCCAATAAATTTCCTAGTCGATAGCAGCATGTGATCTTGACCCAGGACCACGGCCCTATGGATAACAGGAAGTCATGGGTCCAAGGGACCACAGGTATCAAACAATAATCATGGACTACCCAAAGAACTGTGGACTTAGGCATGGGCCAGGTATCCCACATGTTCATGGTCATCCCAGACTGCCCCTACCCTCTTCTTGGGTGAGACCTTCTGACCAAGGTAGGAGCTCATATCATCTTTAAAGATGAAAGACCCTATGTCACAGACCAGTATGGGATCCCCATACAAGTACTCACCCTTCCACTTGAAGATGAGTACAGGCTACACCAGCAGCAACTTGAGACCCACCAGCTAACAGATGTCACCATATGACTGAGAACTTACCCACTTGCCTGGGTCGAGACTGGGGGAATGGGACTAGCCTCCCATCAACCACCAGTCATTGTAGAGCTTAAATCAATGGCTGAACCCGTATGGGTGTGGCAGTATCCCATTTCCCAAGAGGCCGGGCAGGGCATCATGCCCCACATTCAGAGACTTTTTAAGAGTGGGATACTAGTACCTTGTCAATCAGAACGGAACACTGTAGTTGACCACGGAACTTACTGATCAGGGTCACAAAGGTAGGACTGCACACAAAATGATTGTTGAAAGGAAGACTGGTGCTTGATCGGGCACTCAGTGACAACCTATGTTTATTGGGTCTTTTTATACATACTGATCAAATAAAAATATAGAAATAGAAAAAGGAACAAATAATGATGAAACAGCAGAAGTTGCCATGAAAATTCTTTGTTCAGCACAGATGCTGCTGGATACATATATAGTTGATCTAAATTGAACACACTTTCCCAACATTTTGCTGCAGGCTTAACCACAATGGTGTCTGGCTGTCTGTTCTGTCTGATGAGCTCCTTAAAACTTGAAGAATGGCCATTTTCTAAAAAGAGAAAAATACAGAGTACCTCTTCCCATAACCTCTGCAAGTGCCCAACCCCCAGCTTCACCCTACGAAGCCCTCTGGTTACTTCCTTTCTGTGAACATCTAACTGATTGCTCTTACTAGCTCAGGCATGTATGGACCTCTATCATCATAAGGGCTGGGGATCCAGGAACAATCATTAGTATATATGGAGATAGATGGTTCATACCAAGACACTCCCCCTAGTAAAGGAGGATTTGGTACATAACTCCAGTAAGTATAAGTTTGGGCACTTACCTGTGTGTTCAACAATGCAAGTATCACAAGAAGCAAGGTTCTAGCGTTCAGAGGGTGATTGCTCATCCTTACTATGGACCGTGCCTCCTGGCATACTTGCAAGAGCTCTTTCCATGTCAGTCAGGTTGTTGGACTGCAGTTTCCTTGGATTCTTCGATTTTGAGGAACCAGGTGTTGAGGAGAAGCCAGATGATTGCTTTGTTCCTCCAGGGTTAATGATGACATCCTGGCTGTTAGGTTCCTGGTTTGACGTATTTGTGATCATCGACATGAGTAGGGCGTCATTTCTGAGTTTGATGAGTTTATCTGGTAGCCAGAATTCACTATTTCCAGAGGAGAGATAAGCATACCCTCTACCCCATCTAACAACTAAGCAGGAACCCATTCTCCTTTAACAGCATCCTTATAATATATAGGTTGATTTGATGGAGTTGTAACTTCCTTAATTCATTGCTGTGAAGCTGATGTGTTACCTTCTGCATCTGAATTTAAAAAATTTAAAGTATAAAGAGTTGAATGTATTCTGTTTCTGGGTGTAGTATTATATCCTACTCCCCTTTTCTGTTTAAAAACCATTTCTTTTAATGTTCTATTTTGCCTTTCAATAATAGTTTGTCCTGTACTATTACCAGATATTCCCTTAACATGTTTAATTTTATATGGTTGAAAAAACTGTTAGCACTTAGTAGAAATATATGCTGACCCATTATCTGTTCCAATAGTTTCAGGTACTCCCATAACAGCAAAAGCTTCTAATAAGTGTGTAATTACTGCATCAGTTTTTCTGATGTTAAAGCTGTGGCCCCCCCC
>CAUYON010149741.1:0-15216 GCA_963573935.1 Arctocebus calabarensis
GGGTGGGGTCTTGGGGTCTTGGTGTGTGCCACACCTTTTGGGGGCAAAACACGATTGTAAGAGGAACTTTTCCCAACAAATGCAACCAGTGTAACATGGTTTCTTGTACCCTCAATGAATCCCCAACAATAAAAAAAAAAAAAAAAAAAGAAGAAGAAAAATCTCACTTTCCATAGTTCCAAATCTCAAATGAATGATTAACCACCTGGGCTGTACCAAACTAAACTCTTAAAATTCCTTTCCCTTCAATCATAGCAAAGGGCTCAAGGCAAACATAAAATTCAAACAAATTGTTCCCCAACTGTTTTTGTGTTTCTAAGATTATGTGTTTTTAATAACAGGATTTCAAGACAAAGGTCAACAAGTTAACTGTATATGTCATGATTTGAATTGGAAATCCCAATTAGATGGATTGAAATTAGATGGTTCAAAGGAAATTTGGATCCACACATGGGTTGTAACCTAAAATCTTAGACTCCAGGGGGAAAATACTTTTAAAGCAACCCCTTTCCCATTTTGTAAAGAGAAACAGCCCTTTGATGACAGGAGCAACTTACTTCCAAATATCTCCTCTGGGTTCAAGTCACAGTACAAATCACAAGGGAGCTGTGTAGGAGGCAGACACAGCCCACCAGCGTGCAAGGCCACTGCTTCAGATATCTGTATCTCACTGAACTAAAGCAACAATGTTGGAGACTCACCGACTTCTCTCCAGCTGCAGAGCACAGCATGCTACAGTCTGGGGAAATGGAACAGCAGTAAACCCATTGCAGGTGGCCCGATAACACCTGAATCTGTTTACCTGGCAGGAAAAAGAAGCCAAGTGTGAGCCAACCCTCAAAACAACAAAGTAGGAAGTGTGGAAAATGGGGAGACCTGGTAGCAATGGCCTCCCACATGATGGCCTTCCCTATCAGCTAGGCCAAAGGCCCAATTTTTAACACAGAGAAAGAAAAAGAAATAAGGTCAGACTTGGCATTTGAACACCTCTAACCTATATATAAGACAGGAAATCACTCCCCACCACCTCACCAAAATCTACCAGATTACCAGGATAGAGGGTGTACATAGATCAGGGACTCTTCGATAACAGAGAATATTGTTTTTAGGCTCCCCAACCACTTCCAGTACTCTGAAGTATCCTTCCCAAATTTGAGTGTTTATCTTCAATTCTCCCTCATTTAAAGTCTGTAATGGTTTCTTCGTCATCATGTAGATCCTACTCCAGACTGCCCCCTCTTCCCACCTTTCCAGGGTGTCCAGATGGGCAATGGTGCGGAATAATTAAGAGGTACGCAAGCTCTGGAGGCAGGCACCTTGGGTTTGGATCCTAGCTCCACTACCTACTCAGCATATAACCTGGGTGACTCTTGCAATGTCTCTCCTGCTCTCAGGTTTTTTTGCTTTTGTTTTTGTTTTCTGTCACCCTGGGTAGAATGTCATGGCTTCATAGCTCACAGCAACCTGAAACTCTTGGGCTAGAGCAGTCCTCTTGCCTCAGTCTCATGAGTAGCTGGGACTACAGGTGCCCACCACAAGGCCCAGCTAGTTTTTCTATTTTTAGTAGATAAGGGAGTCTTGCTCTTGCTCAGAGTGGTCTCCAACTCCTGAGCTCAAGTAATCCACCTGTCCTGGCCTCCCAGAGTGCTAGGATTACAGGCATGCCTCAGTACTTTTTTTAAAAAACCAAATGCCCCTGTATCTACCTTATTAACGCAGATGGAATGAGAAATATAGACCCTCCTGTTTTAATAAAAATAGGTACTGTTTTAATAAAAAAAGATGCCAAAAAAACAGAAACAATGTATAATTCTACTTTTGTAAATCAATGACCCCTTCCTAGCATTCTGAGAGGCTGAGGCAGGAGGATCCCTTGAACTCAGGAAGTTCAGCCTGAGCAAGAATAAGACTCTATCTCTACTAAAAACAGAAAAATTAGCTGGGCATTGTGGTAGGCATCAGCAGTCCCACCTACTTGGGAGGCTGAAGCAGGAGAATGGCTTGAGCCCAGGAGTTTGAGGTTGCTGTGAGGTATGACTCCACACCAGGGCACTCTACCTAGGGTGACAAAGTGAGACTGTCTCAAAAAAAGACCCCAACCCATGGATGTAAGTATATGTATAGGCTTATACAACATAGAGGAAATTATAGAAGGATATACACTAAGCTCTTAACATGGGTCAGCAGGTTGTAGCTGAAGTGGGGATGAGGCAACAGGGAGAGAGCGAGAGAGCGAGAATGGGGAAGCAAAGAGCCAAGCAAGAAAAAAGAACAAAAGGGCAGTGCTTGGCACCTGGGAACACAACTTAATTCTACTTTCCTTGAAAGGCTCTCGTAACTGCCTTAATCCACTCTGCCCACTCTCACTTAGTCCTTCCTTCTCAACCATCAAATTACTTCCAAAGTCTCTCCATGGACCTTCCTTAGATGGTGGCAAGCTGTACACGTATTAAACCAGCAATAAGAATGGCAATGCCTTTGAGAAGCCTACTTGGCAAGGTCTATCACAGATTGTGCAAGTTCCACAGCACTGGGCAGAAACTACCTAGAGTTCTCTTGGTGATCAGATGTCTTCAGAGGAGGACAGCACAAGCACATCCTTGCTTTATTTATCTGACAAGTTGCTATGACTAAATGTTTGTGTCCACCCCAACTTCACATGTTAAAGCCCTAATTCTCAATGTTATATTCTTAGAAGGGAGGGCCTTTGGGAAGTAAGTAGGTCATGAGGGTGGGGCGTCTGAAATGGGATTAGTGCCCTAAGAAGACACATGAGAAAGAGATCTCTCTCTACCATATGAGGATGCAGCAAGAAGGTGGCTGTTCACAAGCCAGGCAGCAGGCTCTCACAGACACTGCAGCTATTGGTGCCTTGATCTTAGACTTCCCAGCCTCCGGAACTGTGAGAAATAAATGTTTGCTTTTAAAGCCACCCCATCATTGATACTTGTTATACTAGCCTGAGCTAAGACCCAGATTCTCAGGATAATTCTGTTGAGAGAATCTTATACTGTTACCCAGGTTAGAGGACCATGGTGTCAGACTAGCTCACAGCTAGGTTCAAGTGATCCTCCTGCCTCAGCCTCCCAAGTAGCTGGGATGACAGGCACCTTCCACAACTCCTGCCTAATTTTACTATTTTTAGTTCAGACGAGTTCTCATTCTTATTCAAGCTGTCTCCTGCCTCAGCCTCCCAAAATGTTACGATTATGGGTGTGAGCCATGGCACTCAGCCACAAGCTGGCTCTCTTCGAAGAGGGCAGGAGAGATATCCCCTCCTGTGGTTATACGAAGCTGGACTTTCGTGCCTTGAGCAAGAATACTGGTGTCTTTGCACTATGGGGATGAGTGTGCCTCCTCATTAACTGTCCCCACAGCCTCCTTCTATTCCCTCTGGTTCTTGAATCCCATTTATGGGAGAAATGACATAGCAATAAATTTCCTTTCCCTATGTCGCCTTTCCAGTTAAGGATCAAAACCAGAGATGTGTGCAATTCTTCATCGGGCTACTCCTGTACATAGTTTGTTCAAGACAGAATTTCACAAAAACAGGCCCCCTCCAATCGGATAGATCTATTCTAGGCTTAGATTCTACTTCAAAAAGATTCTACTTCCTTTACTTCTAATAGGAAGTACTCAGTGGGGACTTCTACATCTATTGTTCTCAACCTAGGGAGACTCTGCCCTCCAAGAGACACAGGGCAATGTCCACAGACATTTTTCATTGTCATACTGGAGAGGATGCTCCTGGCTCTACAGAGACAGGCCACAGTGCTGCTCAGTATCTCAGAGTGCAGAGGAAAGGACCCACCAAAGGACCATTAGTTCAAAAGTAAATAATGCTAAGGATGAGAAATCTGTTCAGATTATATATTTTTAATCAGGGCAATGTTAGCTGCAAGGGTGTGAAAACAAGTTCATTTTTTTTTTTTTTTTTTGAGACAGAGCCTCAAGTTGTTGCCCCAGGTAGAGTGCCGTGGTATCACAGCTCACAGCAACCTCCACCTCCTGGGTTCAAGTGATTCTCCTGCCTCCACCTCCCAAGTAGCTGGGACTACAGGCACCCACCACAAAGCCTGGCCATTTTTTGTTGCAGCCGTCATTGTCATTTGGCGGGCTCAGGCTGGATTTGAACCCGCCAGCTCAGGTGTATGTGGCTGGCGCCTTAGCCCATTGAGCCACAGGCGCTGAGCCTGAAAACAAGTTCTTGGTAGTCAATAAATCTTACATTTTCTTATGAACAAAACATAGACATGCATTCAGTACATAAATAGAAATGTATCTTTGGTATTAAAATACCACAAATAAGACATCCAATATATTGTAAGTATTAAAATCTCCTTGGTACAGTGTATCTTTGAGATGGGAAGGAGTGTGACTCAGAAAAAAAATGCCTAAAACAGCTCTTTAGGAGGCAGTAACAGGAAAGTCAAAAGACACCATTTTAAATAACAATGACATTGGTAAAGTAGTTAAGGGCCAATACAGTATTTTTGGAATTGCCACGTAGGTCCACCACCTCCATACCATGTTTATTCAGGTCCCAAATGCGAAGAGTCTTATCCCGTGACGCAGAGACCAATATCAAACTGCCGCTGGGTGTGAAGCTCAGATCTCTCACAACATCTTGGTGGCCAGAAAGATTCAAAAGCAGGAGCCCTAGTATAGCAATAGGAGTCCTCAGTCAGAAGGAGAGATGACGGGGTGCCTACCACAGCCACACCCCTTGTGAGCCTCCCAGGACCTCACACCAGCCAGGAAAGACCTACCTGTCTGAACCTCCCAAATCTTGATCTGCCCATCATTGAGTCCTGTAGCCAGGATCAGGCAGGAGACATCTGGCACCGGGGGAGGGTGGCGTGCCCAGAGCTTCCTGCTGGGTGGGGAAGGCCATGGGCTGAAGGCCAACCCCCAGACAATCTGCCCGCAGTCCAGCGTCTTTTCCTTTGGGCTGCCTCGCCCTTTGGTCTCATTTTTGCTACTTCGACTTTTGGCTTCAAACCCTTTAGGGATGCTGAGAAAGCAAAGATTTCTTAATGGATCTGCAATTGTTACCAAGTCAACCAACTTTTCGTCTTGGGACATCTGAGACTTTAAAGTCCTAAAAGAAATTGGCCTTTGGTGAATTCTGATGTAACTTTTCTTTTTGTTTCTTTTTAAGAGTTCTAGTCAAGCATGGTGGTTCATGCCTGTAACCCCTAGCACTTAGAGAGGTCGAGGTGGGAAGACCACTTGAGGCCAGGAGTTTGAAGTTGCAGTAAGCTGTGATCATGCCACACTACTCTAACCAGGGTGACAGAACAAGACTCTGTTTTTAAAAAAACAAAAAGTTATTCTGGGCACTGCCCCTCATGCCTATAATCCCAACACTCTGGGAGGCTGAGGTGGAAAGATCACCTGAGGACAGAAGCTCAAGATCAGCCTAGGTAACAGTGAGATCCTATCGCTACAAAAAATTTAAAAAAGAAAAAATAAGCTGGGGTATAGTGGCATATGCCTGTAGTCCTACCTAATTGAGAGACTGAGGCAAGAGGATCTTTTAAGCCCAGGTGTTGGGAGGCTGCAATGAACTATGATGGAGCCCCTGCACCCCAGCCTGGGTGACGGAGTGAGACCTCCATCTTTCCTCCACCACCTCCCCCCAAAAAAGAGTTCACGTAGGCTTGGCGCCTGTAGCACAGTGGTGAGGGTGCCAGCACATACACCGAGGATGGTGGGTTAGAACCTGGGCCTGTCCTGCTAAACAATGGCAACTGCAACAATAAAAAAAATTAACAGCTGGGCATTGTGACAGGCACCTGTAGTCCCAGCTACTTGGGAGGCGGAGGCAAGAGAATGGCTTAAGCCCAAGAGTTGTAGGCTGCTGTGAGCTATGATGATACAGCACTCTAATGAGGGTGACAAAGTGAGACTCTGTCTTTAGGGAAAAAAAAGAGTTCATGTAACTGAGGCTTCACTGGTCTTGGCCCATCACATCGGTTACCGATCTGCAATGAAGTGAGTGTGGGATAACTAGATCACAGATGCTCCAGGGTATATGCTTGTTCAGAAAGTCCTCTCAGGTTTTAACATATGGAAACAAAGTTGCACTCAGTTTCCCACGAGAAAGAAAACATACTGTAGGTTTGGAACTAGGACAGAACCTGGAGCCTATACCCATTTGCCGCTCTCCTACCTGATGATTTCCCGATCTCTAGTTTAGAAATCCCAAAAAGAGGAAAATAATCCCTTTCCTTGCCAGTACAGTTTGTTTGGTATGTGTTGACCTTCCCACATTACGTTCCCATTGATGAATGAGGGTCTTTCCTTTACTTCCCAGATGGTAACCAGCGCAAGAATGAACCAGTAGAGTATTCAACGGAGAGAAAGAAGCCACAAAACTATTCACAGGTGCCCAACCCTCTCCTTCTATATCCCACTTATGGTAAAATAAGCCCAGATAAGCTAAGGCTCAATAAGCTAAGACCCTGCCTGCTACTACATCTAGCAAATTAGACAGCCTTGGGGTTTAGCCTGAAAGCATGAAGTTGTACCAGCAGAAGTAAAGGTCCTACTTTCTTTCTTTCTTTTCCTTTCTTTCTTTTTTTTTTTTTTTTTATTTACAGTATCACTTTATGCCCTGGGTAGAATGCCGTGGCGTTACACAGCTCACAGCAACCTCCAACTCCTGAGCTTAGGCGATTCTCTTGCCTCCGCCTCCTGAGTAGCTGGGACTATAGGCGCCCACCACAACACCTGGCTTTTTTTTTTTTTTTGCGGTTTTTGGGCATGGCTGGGTTTGAACCGGCCACCTCTGGCATATGGGGCCGGTGCCCTACTCCTTTGAGCCACAGGTACCGTCCTTTCTTTTTTTTTGAGACAGAGTCTCACTATGTTGTCCTCGGTAGAGTGATGTGCTGTCACAGCTCACAGCAACCTCAAACTCTTGGGCTCAAGTGATTCTCTTGCCTCAGCCTCCCAAGCTGAGACTACAGGCGCCCGCCACCACACCTGGCTATTTTTTGTTGTTGTTGTTGTCATTGTTGTTTGGAGGTCACACTTTCTTATGTGACCCTGACCACACTCTGCTGTGTCAAATTGGGAGAAATGGAAATGAGAGAGCTGGACCCCAGGAAAATTTCAGATCTGCTTCCCCCAGAGTTCTCAAAGAGCTAAAAAATAGATCTATCCTTCAACCAAGCAATCTCACTACTGGGTATCTATCTACTCAAGAAAAAACAAATTATTATTATTATTATTTTTTTTTTGAGACAGAGCCTCAAGCTGTCACCCTGGATAGAGAGCAGTGGCAACACAGCTCACAGCAACCTCCAATTCCTGGGCTCAAGCAAGTCTCCTCCCTCCGCCTCCCAAGTAGCTGGGACTACAGGCGCCTGCCACAACACCCAGCCATCTTTTGGTTGCAGCCGTCATGGCTGTTTAGCGGGTCCGGGCTGGATTCGAACCCACCAGCTCAGGTGTACGTGGCTGGCGCCTTAGCCCATTTAGCCACAGGTGCCAAGCCGAAGAAACAAATTAGTATGTAAAAAAGACATCTGCACTTGTGTGTTTATCACAGCACTATTCTTAAGTCATGGAATTAAAAAATGTGTCCACTGACAAAAGGATAAAGAAAATGTAACACACACACACACACACACCACAGACTACTAGTCAGCCATAAAAAAGAATGAAACCCTATCTTTTGCAGCAACATGATGGAACGGCCATTATCCTAAATGAAACACCTCAGAGAAAGACAGTCAAGGACTATATGTTCTCAAATGTGGTGGGAGCTAAACACAGGGCACCCGTGTACATGCAGAGTAGGGTATCAGACACTGGAGGCACTAAAAGGTGGGAGGACGGGAGGGGGTGAGGGATGAAAATTACCAAGCAGGTACAATGTGCGCCATCTGGGTGATGGGTACACTAAAAGCAAAATATATCCTTGTGACAAATATGTACTTGTATCCCCTGAGTCTATTTTTTTTTTTTAAACCTATTTCTCATTCCATGAGAAATCCTACACCCACTGTTTTCACAGCTGGACCTCTTTATGTATGCATGTGTTTCCAAAAAGTTGTAATCATTTTGGTCAACTGTGTGCTGAGTACATGAAAGAATTTTAACCAAGCTCACCTGTAAAATTAGAAGAAAGAAACTGAGGCAAGTGTAGGCTCCTTTAGCTCTAAAACTCTCCTTTAGTCTAAATCAGAGGTTGACAAACTATGTATGGCCAGGCCAATGATATATATTTTTTTTCTTTCAGCAATCTATTTGTCAGTGGTTTTAATTAAGGTATAGTTGACAAATAAAATTATATCTATTTATGGTATATGGCATACTGTTTTGATACAGCTATCCACTATGAAATGGTTGTATCTATTTTATATTAATGTATCTACCACTTCACATATTTATCATTTTGTTGTGAGAACATTTAAGATATACTCTCAGCAATCTTCAAGCATTATTATTACATTATTATTAACTAAGTTAGTCACCATGCCTTCTTGTCTAACTGAAACTTTGTACCTTCAACCAACACTTCCCCATTCCTTCTCCCACCCCTTGGCAACCAGTATCCTACTCTCTGCTTCTACTCATTTGAATTTTTTAGATCCCACATGTAAGTGAGATCATGCAGTATTTGTCCCTCTGTACCTGGCTCATTTCACTTAGCGTTAAGTCCTCTAGGTTCATCTACACTGTCACGAATGACAGGATTTTGCTTTTGCAAATAAAGTTTTATTGGAACACTGCAACATTCATTTCTTTATGTATTATCTGACTGCTTTCATCTGTAACAGTAGGGTTAAGTAGCTGAAATAGAGACTTTATGGCTTGCAAAGTCTAAAATATTTACTATCTAGATTTGTATAGAAAAGTTTGCCGACCCCCGGTCTAAACGGCCAAATGTAGTCTGAAAATTTTGGCAATATAATCTGAATGGGATCGTGATTGTCATTTCAACCAGCTGGCTACCCACACGCTGCCCAGACCTGACTAGCTGTGGCCTGAGTTTGCCATCACCATCATAAGAGGAAGCACTTAAAAAGTAGGCTACAGGAAGATGTGCAGGACAGCTTGAAATCTCCAAAGTTACCTCTGTTTCATTTTTAATAAAATCCTGATCTCTATATTTGAATTTAGGGATACAGTTGTAGCTCCCTTATTACAAAATAAGTAAGGCACATTTTGAAATTATTTCATTTTAATATCATAAATTTAATTTTTCTAGAAAGAGATACAAAAATTTCCACTTTATACTTTATTATTGTTGTTGTTGTTGTTGAATCATTGAGCATACAATGAGCCAGGCTATACTGCGTGCATTTGCAGGGTGAAGTCCCTCTATTAATAGTGTCCTGCCCACTAGGCTCACAAAATCTGGGTGAAACTAGAACGAGCACTCAAGTCTTGGTCTCCTAGCCTAGTGCTCAACAAATACTATGGATTTCTGAGTGTACTGATGAATCAAAAAATGAGTTACATGAAAGGCAGGGAGGTAGGAGCATGGAAAATGGCAAATGAGGCAAGACAGATTCACAAGCAAAATTTACTGTCACTGAAATTAAGGTTTCTAAAAACTATATCTAACAGCAGCACAACTTTTTGGTTAATATCAATTACTTGCTCAATATCAAAAGCACTATATGATCTTTAAAAAATGCATAACCCCAACAAGAACATATATGCCCCAGATTCTCCCTTTTAAAGGATTAAAATATTTTAAATTCTAAAAGTAAGAGAAACATGGGGGAAATTTGCAATGAGACAAATAATACAGGAAAATTACATCCTAACACAAATATTTCACTACAAATATTTATTTGCATGTATATACATATGATTTTCAAAAACAAAATCGGAGATCATATTGCATATTCTTTAGAGCCTGCTTTTCTCAGTAAGCCTTACATTGTAAATATTTCCCCAGGTTATTATCCTTCAAAATGTGTTATTTCCCCCCTCAAACAAGTAACTTTTGATATAACACATTAAACAATAAACACTTCTCTCATTACATTATATAACAGATATGCAAAAAGGGTTACAATTCAAATATCTTTTTCCATTTTCCTTACTGAAAGGATATATTTACCTATAGTGATGATATATCTGAATATAAGAGTGATTTTTAGGGAAACAACAGATTCTTTATTATAAATTTGTAGTTTATCTAAATATAAATATGGATGTAGATGTGAAGGAGATTTCCTTGTATTTAGAGTAGGGGATTAATTTTTTTGACACAGAGTCTCACTATGTCACCCTCAGTAGAGTGCTATGGTGTCACAGCTCACAGCAACCTCAAACTATGGTGTCACAGCTCACAGCAACCTCAAACTCTTGGGCTTAATCAATTCTCTTGCCTCAGCCTCCCACGTAGCTAGAATTACAGGCGCCCTCCACAATGCCCAGCTATTTTTTTGTTGCAGTTGTCATTGTTGTTTAGCTGGCCCAGGCTGGGTTTGAACCCACCAGCCTGGGTGTATGTGGCTGGTGCCATAACCACTGTGCTACAGGCACTAAGCCAAAAGTAGTGAATCAATAAACAATAAATGACTTTGGCAATATCATTAAACTAACCACAAAGGAACTGAAAATTGTGATTAAAAACACACAACAATCCTTGATGACTGCAAAAATGTCATATAGAAATGCCACAATCTCCTTAAGCATCCTCATATCCCTGCATTTTAAGCCTTTTCCAATATTTTACTATTATACAATTAATTTCATGATGAAAATCAGTGTATATAAACAGATGATCCCATTTCTGAGATTCCTAATAGCCTGAAAAACTTTTAAGGTTCTTGATGCATTTTGCCAAATAACCTTCCTTCCAGAAACTGCGCAAATTTCCCTCAACCCCAACAGTGTTTAGAGTACCCGTATCAGCAAATTATCGTCAGCATTACCTCCTATCAAAGTAACAAGTTTCAGACCAAACTTCTAAAAGCTTAAATCTAATATGTTATTTATGGAAAATGCTTAAAGCAAAACATATGAAACCCTCAATAAGGATTCTCAGCTCCTAACTCAGATTCAGGCAAAGTAAATTTACAACAAATGTCGGCTGGGCCATCTGACTGGGAAGGTACAGCATTCTAACACTGAGATGTGTCCATGCCAAAGAAAGAAAATCTAGGATCAGAAACTACTTGGTCAATAATAAAAAAGACAAAAGCACCCAATTTAAATATGGGCAAAGGATATTAAGAAGGCATACAAAGGGCCAATAAACACATGAAAAGATGGTCCACCTTAGTAGCCATCAGGAAAATGCAAATCAAAACTGCATAGATGCCACTTCACACCCACTATGATAGCTAGGCTATAATCAAAAAGACAAACAATAACAAATATTGGGGCTCGGCGCCTGTAGCTCAAGTGGCTAATGCTCCAGTCACATACACCAGAGCTGGTGGGTTTGAATCCAGCACGGGCCTACCAAACAACAATGACAACTATAACCAAAAAATAGCCAGATGTTGTGGCGGGCACCTGTGGTCCCTGCTACTTGGGAGGCCGAGGCAAGAGAACTGCTTAAGCCCAGGAGTTGGAGGTTGCTGTGAGCTATGATGCCACAGCACTCTACCCATAGCGACAGCTTGAGGCTCTGTCTCAAAAAAAAAAAAAAATGTTGGCAAGGGTATGGAGAATTTGAAACTCAATTATGGTGCTGGTGGGAAATAGTGCAGTTACTATGGAAAACAGCCTGACAGTTCCTTAAACAGTTAAACATTGAAAACGCATGTCTACACAAAAACATATACATAAATGTTCACAGCAGCACTATTTATAAAAGCCGAAAAGTGAAAACAACCCAAATGTCCATCAACTGAGGGATGTATAAACAAAATTTGGCATCTCCATACAATGCAATATTACCTGCAATAAAGGGAAATGAAGTACTGATATAGGACATAATACAGAACATGACTAAACTGGGAAAACATGATGCAAAGTGAAAGAAGCTAGTCAAAAAAGGCTACATAATATATGAGTCCATTAACAGGAAATGTAGGAACAGGCAAATCTATAGAGACAAAAAGTAGATCAGGGGTTCCCTGGAGAGTTGGGAGGGAATTGCAGAGCTGACAGATAAAAGCTCTTTTTAAGATAATAAAAATGGTCTCAAATTGGTGATGGTGATGGATGCACAACTCTGCGAATATGCTAAAAGCCACTGTACACTTTAACTGTGCCAACTGTATGGTTCATATATAAATTATATCTCAATAAAGCTGTAAAAAAAACCAACCTGGAGATAATATAATCTTGATAGAAGTGACCTTGACATGTATAGAACATGGGGCTCTGGAAACTCTCCTATCAATTCCTAAACTGTTTAGTCATTTTCCCTCTCTCCTGTTCTCATGTTATTGGGCATAGAGAGGGCAAAAGAATGCCACGTAACTTGGGAAAGTGCACAGGTCTCCCATTATGAAAATTCCTTCGGGGCCCCAGGAGTCAGAGTACTTACAACTGCTCCTCCAGCGGCCAGGGGATCAGCTTGACTATGCAGTGTCCTTGAGACCAAGCGAACCAGGAACCATCTGGGGAGAAGGCAACACTCCAGGTTTCACAGCTCGACTTCCAATCAAACTGGTGGGGGCGCCCGGGCTTGAGTTCAGCCAGCAGCAAAGGTTCCTCTGGAACAGGAGACAGCATGCTTCAAACAGGCACCCTCACTCCCAGACCACCCAGTCAGAGGAAAGCTGCTATATCCCCAGCAAAGGGTAACATTATAGATTCCCAGAGGGAGTTGTCGTTTAAATGACCCTAGGCAATAACAGTAGCCACAGGCCACATTCCACTGCGGTTAGTAAGTCCTGGCACTCCCCACTGCTGGTTAACCATGACTCAGAGTAACCTTTGTGCTGGTGAACCCACTGAATGAAGGCCTCATTTTCCTATGAATGCTTGAAGAGGAAGAAAGTGAAGAGATAGCAAGGCCAGGAATATGCCAATTATGAGGGTTTTCAACCCATTTAAGGTCTCTTCAAAAGAACCTAATGCCTGGAAGCAGACTCCTTTTCTCACTCCCCAGAATCCTACTCATCAGCAAGACCCAAACCTCTCGCTTCCTCTCACTCAGACCTATGATTTCATCTTCCCCATCCCTCCTGCTACCAACTCCTCTGCCCTGGCTTAAACTTTTTTTTCTTTTTATGAGACAGCGTCTCACTTTGTCACCTCAGTAGAGTGCCATGGCGTCATAGCTCACAGCAACCTCAAACTCTTGGGCTCAAGCGATTCTTTTGCCTTAGCCTTCTGAGTAGCTGGGACTACAGGTGCTCGCCAGCAAACTGGCTTAAACTTTTACCAGTATCTCTTCTTACCCAAATCTTTTGCTAAGCCCACCAATTAGTCTTTGCCCTAGAGACCCTACAAAACCTGAAACACAAATCAAATCACTTCTTTCAAACACATCCCAAGGCTCCCACAAAAGCTGCCGAGCCCAGGCCTGCCACCTCAGGCCACTGGTCTCAGCCTCCTTTCCACTACACCTCCTGGCAAAGCCCATTCTGGCCATAAGTCTCCTTGAGGTACCTGGAGGAGCTTATTTGTGTTCACACCTGCACTCATTTTCTGCTTATGGATTCTCAACTAAGAAGGGCACTCTGATCTCATACTATCAAAACAGAAATAAGTATCACCTTATTTATCTCATTTTTGCCTGTCCTAGCCAATTTCCCTCTGCCTCCTTCCCTTATCAATATTTAAGCGCCCCAATTCCAACATCAAGATAATTTAATCTTTGTTTCTCCCTGGACCTGCCATCTTATAAAGGAGTAGGCACTGAATTGGTGCTCCTAGTTCTAGTCTCTGCACTGATGGAAGAGTCACAACACCCAATGAAGCTCAAAGGTCCAAGCCCTTCTGAATGGACTTTCTGACCACTATGATATGTCCTAATACAAAAACTGGCTCTATCCTGAATGGTCACTGCCTGATGTATATATCCACATCGGTCGTTCCAATCTTTTACCCTTTTATGTCTGTTACCAGATACATACTAATTTAAACAATCCATATTTCATGTTTTAAGACACATCTTTACAGGTCTCCTTACATTTTGACCTTGCTGAAATCAGGCTGTATCTTAGAATAGAATGACTTTCATAGTTAAATAGGAAGTTTTTTTTCTCAGTGATAGACAATGGTAACACAATCCATGGTATCTTCAATTCGATAAAACTGATGGTAAAGGTGCATATATATGTGTGCATATGTATGTGTATGTATATACATACGCATACATATATGTATATATAAGTTTTCTGGTAAATGCATTATAGGAAAATATATAAGTGCAAGAACTGCCCAGAAACCATCAGCCATGTAATATGAAAAATAAGACATACATGGCTAGATACCTTCTGGACAGCTCTTATGTATCTTGCTTTATAAAATAAATATATATAAAAATAAGTATTTCATAGAAGTGTTGCTGAAAATTCTGTCTTTAAATAGAAAGAACTTCAATGAATCCTATCAAGCCTTTGTAAACAGACTATCACTCTTGGAGAATCTACACGTAAATCCAGGCTTATATATTAGGTGTAAGGTGTCTATATTGACCCAGGTAATTCCTCCTGGAAGCCTGTCCCTGTTTATATGTTGGATCCTTTCATTTACACAATCACATGCCTGTGAAAGCGAACTCCTGTGGATGTAAACATTTGCATGGTTAGACAAACTTCATATTTTAAATCCAAAACAGGTCTCTCAATGTCATATAGCACTCCTGCAACATTTTCTTCAATCTCACTATTTCTAGATATTTTCATGTGGTGACATAAGCCCTAATTTGTTAATATCTTCTTCACGTAGCCTAGGGGCTCTCAACTAGGGGTTATTTCGCCCCTAAGGACACTTGGCAATAACTGGACACATTTTTGGTTGTTAAAACTGGTGCTAAGGTCTTCCAGTGGGTGGTCAAGGATGCAGCTCAACATCCTGAAGTACAAAGAACAGCCCCCACCACAAAGAATTATCTACCCCAAAATGTCAATAATGCTCATGTTGAGAAATCCAGATGCTATCAAATGTTAACTGACATTGGCCCATCCGGAGGAACATTTTTTTTTTTTTTTTTGAGACAGAGCCTCAAGCTGTCACCCTGGATAGAGTGCTGTGGCATCACAGCTCACAGCAACCTCCAATTCCTGGGCTCAAGCGAGTCTCTTGCCTCCGCCTCCCAAGTAGCTGGGACTACAG